>OX596380.1:172237685-172540185 GCA_951394425.1 Tipula unca | reverse complement strand
TCGCCGGATAATATATTTTGCTGCACATGGAACGAAATGAACCGGCCGAAGGGTTCAAATAAATTTAGATCAGCGGTTTATCGTCAATTAAAATCAACATCTATAATGAAAACATCGAATTTACCAAAAGAGTTCTATTTTGGTTCATGCCTAAAGCTGGCAAGTCGGATTATACTAACCCAAAGGCTTTTAGGCCCATTATTCTGACCTCTACTTTTCTTAAACTTTTAAAGAGAATCATCGACAGATTTATTAGGGATAACTATTTAACTACCTTTAACTACTCTTGTCAGTAACATGTATCATCCTCCCTTCTCAGTAACATATATTATCATTACGGAGCCGGCAAGTCCTGCTAAACTGCTCTACATGAACTCGTTACTAGGATCGAAAGATCATTTAACTACAAAGAGTTTCTAGTAGGTACCTGGACGTTGAGGGACCTTTTGATAGCACTTCGTTTTCCACGATCACAAGTGCATGAACCAATTTTAATATTTATCAAACCATTGTTAAATTCATCGATTCCATACTTAAGTCTCGGACAATTTTGACTGAGCTGAATGGCTCATCAGTGTTCGTCAAAGTAGCCAAGAGCTGCTCGCAAGGAAGGTTCTTTCACCCTTGCTGTGGGCTCATGGTTATCTCAGCTACAAAGCTACATCTCAGGTAAATACCTGAACGTCTTATCTGATCTGACGTAAAACGACCTTAATATGGTAGAAGTTTGTTATGTTGAAAACAGGTGGTACGTCAGTCCCTCATAGACTGATCTGGTTGTCTTTACGAGATGTAGAGATAGTGCTAATATATCTGTTCCCACTATATTTGGTAGAGCGATCACAAGGACAGAGCACGTTAAGCACCTAGGTATCATTCTAGATAATGGTGACTATCTCAGGATTTCGATAGTTTTTTTTTGCGGATGGCTCTCGTTTGGGAGTCAGTGCAGGGTTTGGATTTTACTTTCCTAAGTATGAGCTAAGTTTGGGGCTCGAATGGAAATTCGAATGGAGATTAATCATTCTATCAAATGTTATGAAGATGCCATTGATAGTACAAACCTACTCGTTACAAAATCGTGTAGTGGCTCCAAAAACGATCGTAATACCGCACGATTTAACTAATGGAAATGGTAATTATATGAAATAGGGTTTAAAATAATTTTCCCACACCATAGCATCTTCTTCCTGGTTTTGGTGTTTTGTGAGGAACATTTGAAATTGAGATCTACTTTGAATAAGATGATCGTACCCCGCCATACCTTTCTCATTATCTAGTACTGCGTCCCTATACAAATTTATGTCAACTATAACATATGATCTGAAATACGCTGTCACATTGATCTTAATATAAATTGCATTATACTCTTCAATAAATTTAATTTAATTTAATTTACTTGTCACGATTTGCCTGTATAAATTTTGTTTGCACGCAAAACTCTTGTACCACACATAGTATATCCACAAAGCCTGCAATAATAAACTATCGACGGCGTATAGAAAATCGTTTATTAGGTATCACCAGTTTAGTTGTGCAAATATCTTCGAACACCGCATACATAGTCGTAAAATGATAAAAATTAGTGAAATTCTTCGAAAAATATTCTACTTTAGAAAACAGGATGGATTCCGGCATTTCAAGCTGTTCCTAATTTTGAGCGGTATGTTTCCGTGCGACATTTACTTTGATATGGAATCAAATAAATTTCAAATCATTTACATACCAATCGGTATAACCATGGCAATCTTTACCATAGGCACATATTTGCTAAATGTACACCAGCAGTATTTGGAAAGTATTAACTATAAAACTGTAGTTAAAACAAATGTGACACATATTTCACGCGAAGTTCGTATCATATTAGATTTAATCTTGGTGTTGATAATATTTGTTTCAATGTTTATATCACAAAAAATTAAAATGACAATTTATAAATCATTTAAATTGTTGATCGAATTGTATGGATCGATAGACATTGATATTGTAGCAAAACTACATAAATTTAATAGAATTGGTGTTGCACTTATACTATTTCGTTACATATTTACAATTTTGGGGGCGATTTTATTGGTCGGGCAGGTATTTAATGTACATAATCGTGTGGTGCCATGGAATCGTTTAACGACCCGAACTATGCCACAAATGTATATTTTTATGACGAGTATACATTTTACATTTTACGTTTACATGTTGGGGCAATTGTATAGTGAGCTGAATAGTACGCTACAGAAATTGGTTAAAAATAAGCCGATTGGTCGAAATTCATAATTGATTGTACAGTGAACGAATAAATAATTTTGATTTGTGTAAACTACTGTCTTTTATTTTAAAGTATATTGCTGAAATGTAAGTATCTATATAAGTGGCATTGTCCGATCATTGTCATAAAGTGTTGTTTTGGTTGATTTTGCATTATGTGGACTATTCAGGTGTAACTAAAAAAGGTTTTAGCCTTTTGAGTCTTCTTATGATACCCTCTTGATGAAGTAGTCGTACAGCTTCGATGATAGGGTGATGATGGAGCCTCTCTTAGTGTTTTTTAGCACTCTTCTTTATTTCACTTACGACTGTGTCTATATTCCGAGATCTCTATGAAGATCACTATTACGAGTGTACCAAGGAACGCTTACCATCCCTATAAGAATTTTATTTTGAAATTGTTAAACTATCTGTTGATTGCTGGTTTTGGTGCATCCCCATATGTCCAGACCGGCTAGAGCACTTGTATATAAAACATAAGTTTATTATGAATGGATAACTGAGAGTTTCTACCAATTAACTAGTAAATTCTATATTTTAATTGAAGCTCTTCTGCTTTCGTTTTCACGTGTATTTTCCACTTTAACTTTGCATCAACGGTCATACCAAGGTATTTTGATTGATTTGCATGTGGTACAGTGAAGTTAATGTGAGTAGACTTCGATTCATTCACTTTAATTTTATTTATTTAACTTTCTTTATGCTGGAGTAAACTCCTTCCTGTTTAACTCTAAAGTATCTTCTTTTCAGGTATGACTTTACTCAAATGGCAGAGTTTTCTCCAATTAAAATATTAAACCATCTATCCAGACTTTGTCAAATGCCTGCACTATGTCTAGAAATATGGCTGAACAAATCTTTTTTTCCTCTAAGGATTTTTCTATTAAATCTGTTATTCTATATGGACTTGAGTGATTTTGGAGAGTTTCTCTATAAATCCAAACTAATGGGACGGGACCAACTCCTGATTTTACAATTTCTGTTTCAATTCGTCTTAATAATAGCGTCACAAAATAGTTTTGACATAATTGATTGGCTTACCTGGTTTAAGTATCATTATTACTTCCGTAAATTTGCAAGATAAAGGGACATAACGGAGTATGAAGGAAGCATTAATCATATCCGGTATTTTTTTAATAGCTTTATTAGGTAGTTGTTTGAGTACTCTCCAGTTATCAAGTCATATCCTGGTGATTTTTTAAGTACTACATGGTTCTTTATTTCTTGTTTCACTTCTTTAACATTAGTTAATGGGATTTCCTATCTCAGGATATTTGTATATGGATTGAAAATCAGTATATTCCGTTGATTAAGTTAAGGCAACCATTATTTGTTCTTATTGGTGGTATGTGCATAACTGGCCTTTTCAAATATTTGATTGCTTTCCACAATGAATAATCACTATCTTTATCGTAGGTGAGAGATTTTAGGTATGAATTTATTGATTTAATTTTAAATTCCCGTATTTCTCTGCGTATTCGTTGTGTTATCTCGTGTACCTCGCCATTCCTTCGGGTACTTCTCTTCTCTATATAACTAGTGTTTTAATTTCCATTGGGTAGCATTTGCCAGGTATTTTGTTTGTTTGTTGTTTTAGTACTTTTCCACGCTGCTTGCTGTATAACTTTGACGATCTTTTCCACCTCCTGTTCTAATGTTTCTTCTGACAGTTGTGCCTTTAAAATAAAGAAGTCAATTAGGTCTGGTGTTTTATTTTGATCGCAGGGCCAATAAGTTGATTTTCCAGTAGAATGCCACTTGCAGTTGTATTTTTTTTTTTTTTTTTTATTTTTTTTTTTAAACAGTTTTAAAGGCCATTACTGGCCCATTACTGACTCAACAATTCGGCACCAGCGGTTTCGATCCCGAGCATGGTCTTCATACTGTCTAAGACAATCTGGAGAGGCCAAGTCGTTCTCTACACCGTGGAGCCATCGTCGCCTGCAACGACCTCTGCGCCTACCATATGGTGGCTCTCCTTTCAGAGATCGCTGCACAATTCGTTCCGGATTAGCACGCAGAACGTGCCCGAGCCAGCGTACTCGCTGAGATCTTATTTCATGTACAATATCGGGGATCTTCATCAGATCTCGATATTGTACATAGCTCGGTAGGTACCATCTATTTCGCGTTTTGGGCCGTAAATCACACGCATGACTCTTCTCTCAAATGTTAGGAGCCATCTCTCGTACTCATCCGTCAGCGCCCAACTTTCACATCCAAACATAACAACGGGCCTGATCAACGCTTTGTAAAGCTTCAGCTTCACGGCACTTGATAAGTGTTTAGATTTTAGCAGTGACCTTAGAGGATACAAAGAACGACTGCCAGCTGCCAGCCGCACTTTAATATCCTCACACACACTGTTATCGTGAGGGATAAGAGAACCCAAATATTTGAACCTCCTCACTCCCTCAAACGTGTGGTGGCCACTACTAAAATCTGGTGTGCCATTGTCCCTAAAACCAGAGATCAGGTATTTCGTTTTGGACTCATTGATCTGAAGTCCAACTGAAGCTGAAAACTCTACAAGCGGATCAAGTATTTTTTTCACTCCGTTGCTATTCAGTCCAATCACGCATATATCATCTGCATATGCAAGCACCTGATTGAACTGGCGATATGCTGCGGTGTTTCAGTTTTACGAAAGATGTACTCCAACATGAGATTAAAGAGTATCGGGGACAGAGCATCTCCCTGCCGAACACCCGAGTTAACTACAAAACTTGTCGATAGCCTGTTCTTAACTTTAATACAGCATTGGGACTGCGTCACTGTCATCCTACATAGTCGTACCAGTTTTGTTGGCATTCCTAGGTATTCCAGGGCAGACCATAAACTCTCTCGATTGATCGAGTCATATGCCTGCCGGAAATCCAGGAACACCTGATGTACGGGGATGGAAGTCTCATAATATTTAGATAGAATCATCCGCAGCGAAAAGACCTGATCGGTGACTGATCGATTCGGACGAAATCCTCCTTGATAGTCACCAACCAAGCCCTCCGCTAGAGGAGTGATTCTATCCAATACAATGTATGACAGTAACTTGTACGCTGTGCAAAGGAGAGCTATACCGCGATAATTCTCACACTTCAAGCGGTCTCCCTTCTTGAAGATGGGGCATATCGCGGCCACTTTCCATTCGTCAGGCATAACTTCGGTTCGCCATACTAATCGAATAAGGTTGAAAAGACAGTTCAACAAAGTATCCCCTCCGAATATCAAGAGCTCCGAATTAATGCAGTCCACTCCAGGTGCACGGTTTCATTTCAATCTCTGCATGGCTTTAGTGAATTCCTCATGGGATGGCTCCTCAGTGCAAATCTCCGCAGTCTGTATTAGAGGTGGCTCAACAACAGTCTGTGACGCATGATGGACATCAAGCAGGTCAGTAAAGTGTCCACTCCATGCGTCAAATACTGCGTCGATGTTGACACAGCGGTTTCCATCCCGGTCCCGAATGGCGGTTGACGTAGGCCTGAAAGTATGGTGCAGTCCAGTAATTCCTTTAAATAAATTACGCGAACTGCGCTCATTGCTGAGTTGTTGTACTTTCAGAACCTCGGCCTTCCATCATTCTCGCTTCTTCCGTCTACAAATCCGCTTAAAACCAATCATTCCAGCGATCAAACCAATCATTCTTGGATCTGACTTTCACTATACCTAAAGTCTGTTGAGCAGCACTGACAACCGAAGTTTTCAGGACCTCCCAGACAGAGTTCACGCAGTCAGACTGGTAATTAGCTTCATTAATGTTGTCGCTGCCAAGATCCTGATATCGTTTCTTTTGATCTTCATTTATCAGACCTTCACAATCGAAACGTACCATGCGTTTCGCTGTGTTCCCAGACTTGTACGAAAACTTCCATCGTAGTTTTGCAGCGACCAAATGATGATCGCTGCCTACGAATTAGGTTGCTGACCGATAAGTTCTCACATCCTGCACAACCTGAGCCCGTCCTTTAGAAACTAACACATGGTCAATTTGGCTGCGGGAAGTTCCGCGAGGATGTGTCCATGTCTCAAGATGTATGTGTTTGTGAGGGAAGAATGTGCTTGCTACTCTAAGATCATGAGCAACCGCAAAGTACATCATTCTCTCACCATTATCGGTCGCAGTTTCGTGTCGGGCATTAAAGCATTAAAGTCCCCAATTACCATTCTAACATCGTGTTCGGGTATAGATCCCATCAGATCGTCCAAGTCATTGTAAAATGAGTCTTTATCTTGGGAGTGGCTGACTTCTGTGGGCGCATGTACACCAATTATCGACAGGTTAGCTAACTTCATGTGCAAGCGAAGCTTGCACAATCGGTTATTGACTGCTTGGAAATCCAAAACAGCGTTCTTTACCTGCGGCCCAAGAAGAAATCCAAGATTTCCGAGGTCATCTCCACTGTAGAACAACGTATAGCCCTGGGACACATGGTCTCCACTTTTAGGCCAGCGAATTTCTTGAAGAGCAACGAGTTCCAGCCGATACTCCTTCATACACGTGATTAGGCCCTCTAACGCTCCTGGTTTCCTTAGTGATTGAATCCTAAATCGTGCCGATCCTTAATCTCGTGTCCGGGTACTTGAGCGGGGGTCCGGTGTTTTTTTGGCGGTATCCATTTTTCTTTTTGTTGACTTTATAAACATTTTATTTTTTTACGGATGCGGGTCGCCAGCCTAGCGATCCAACCGTTTAGTCGCCTCCTACGACAAGCAAAGGATACTGTGGTGGTATTCTTGGGAAACATGTTCGTTCAGTTTTGATTTACGAGACATGTGAGTGCCCCCCGACCACAGGGGCCACAGGTTGTATTTAATTATTGCTTGATGAAGCTATTTCGATTTTGTTGTTGTTAGTCTTAATCCCCATTGTGTATGTTTAGCGTTGAAGTCACCCCCGATTATGAGTTTTTCACCTAAGCTGCTTGAAGAAGTGAGTATATCTGCGCTATTTGCTCGGTAAATGCCATTGCAGTATCATTCAAGAATTTTTAGATTATGTGCCATGTTTAATTAGCAAAGAGAATCTAACTCTGATATTGTTCGACTTTTTTAGTGTAGGGCAATTGATATGAGGGCTCTTTCTTGCTTTTCTTATTGTGAAGTAAGTCTTTTAAGAATATCTTGTAGTATTTTATTAGTTTGGTTATTATTTGAATCATTAACTGAAACAGAACTATGTTGTCTTGTCGAACTTCCAATAGTGTGTGCATCAGCATATGTTACATTTGGATTAGTTCTTGATAGCTTGTTTAATGTTTGGTGCAGCCTTAACTTTGTGGATATTCTTGTTGAGGCTGAGTTAATTTCTGGCCTGGTACTTATTGAAGTTTTCCTTGTTTCTCTTTTATACCAATGCAACCTCTGTATAGTTGGCTGGATCTCCACAGTGACACATTTTGGTGGGGTGTCTTTTTGTTTCGTACACTCAGCCGTACACGGTTTTCCTACACATTTCACGCATCTGGGCTCCTTATTACAAAAGTTTTTACAAAAGTGTGTCCGTAGACTTGGCACTTTTTGCACTGGGGAATCAGTTTAGATTTTTTAACTTATTCTATTTGCATTTTTATATGAAGTATTTCGCTGATTACATAAATATTTTTAATGTGTTCTGTTCTTTCAAAAGATAACATATATAATGGAAGAGGTGTTTTGCCCCCTCCTTTTAATAGCTGTGTAACCTCGTTAATTTCGTATCGTTTCTCCAAAAGATACTCTTTTGTCTCTTCTTGTATGCATGAAGCTTGTATAGTTTCTTAACAATGACTTTGGTTTGCCTTGTTTGCTGGGAAATTTATTTTGATATCACCACTATTTAACGTTGTTTAGCTTGAAATTTTATCTGATTGATGTCCATGATGTTTCTAATACTCTGATAATTATTGCAATTAGATATTATAACTGGAGGTGGCCGTGGCTCTCTTTTATCCAGTTGTATATTCTTACTTCCGGTTGAAAGTTCTTTACTTGATTGTTTCTGTTTCGGTGAAACCTAAGCTTTTTCCTCATGCTGTACATTTCTACTTCCGGTTGGAAGCTGCTCAATTGATTGTTTCAGTTCGGGTGAAACATACGGTGATTTACTCATTAAGTTCCTCCCCGTCTGTTTCATACATAACCTATGATCAAATGATCGTTGGTATCGTTTTCTTGCTGTACCTTAATGATCTCTTTCTCAGATCTTGCCACCCTGGTTTTTTGTCCAAATGGGTTGGGCTTTTAAACAATGATTGGCTCACCCCAGAATCCGCCAGCTGCTTAGCTGAGTTACCACCTGGGGTACAATTATCTGAATTTGCTGTACTAATTGTTTGTTTTACTGGTCATAGAGCATCCACCACTCTGACCAGTACGAGTTGGTAGTGGGTCTGATTTGAGAAGATCATTTACTAAATTCTCAATAGTCGACTATACCGCCGTGTCTCGATCGCAAGAGCCTCATTACTTACCTAGCAGGGTGCACCGCGTGCAGGTGCGAGGATGACATATCAGCTGATTGTAGATCATTTAACTTGAGCCCACCCCGCGTCTAAAGTTTGTGTTCAAAGTAATACATCTTTGCTCAATAATGACCTTAAATTTATAATATTCGGAGACAAGGAATTAGTAGCAATGATAGACAACGGGAACGACATCAATCTATTGTTCAAAGGCAAATTCAAAATATTAGATATTCCGAATCTGGAAAAAATGGTGATCAGTTTTAATGGTGTTGGGTCGAGTTTAAAATCAAAATGATGTTTTTCTTTAACAATCGGGATCGAAAGCTATGAGTACGAGACGATGTTCCAGGTTGTTGATGACAATCTGCCGCCATATAACATAATTCTGGGACATGAACTATTTCGACATACAATCACAATTCTGACACCAGATGATGTTATAATGAAGAAATTCGTGCCGGAAAATACAGTATTAGCCCCCGAGAATTTGTGACTCCATTCGATCAATATGAGTTTTTGAAAGGATCATTTGGCTTGTGTAACTCACCCGCAGCATTCCAGCAATTCATAAATGACGTGTTAAAAGATTTGGTGCAACGTAAAATGGTTTGCGTATATATGGATGATCTGGTTATACCTGCCAAGAACGAGAAGAACGGTCTGCATGTAAAATGGAATAAATGCCAACTCATACGTAACAAGATAAATTACTTATATATAGGATACGAGATTGAGCGAAGGACTCTTTAGCTATTACTAAATTTCCTGAACCGAAGACAGTGAAACCAGTTCAAAGTTTTCTCGGTTTAAGCGGATACTTTCGACGATTTGTGAAAAACTATACGCGATCATAGCTAAACTTTTAAGTGATTTTCTGTGTAGAGACGTGCCGTTTGGATTTCCATCAAAACATATAAAGACGCGTTCAAGCGGTTGAAACATATATTGATCAGTAATTCGATTTCACAAAATTCTGTTGCAGAAGTCGAGTGAAGACTCCAAATTACCTCCTGTATTTTACAACAGCAAAAAAAACGAAATGCGAGGAGCGGTATTGCAGGCGTGTCGACTATTTGAGCCGTAGCCCATTAGCCATACTTAGTCTCCCACGATCAAGGGTATTTTGTACGAAAAATAAGTACGCTGGTTGGTGAGGTGGAATTTTCAAATTCCCGAACTTGAGGTAGAAATAAAATAGTGCGTTAAAAACTGCGTGACGTGTACACTTAGCGATCGAAAATTGGGAAAGAAAGAGGGTTGGTTAAATCCAAATTCGACAGACGATGCATAATTGATCACTTACCAAATTGATCATATGGAATCACTTGGCAAAGACGATCTTCTCACGGTGATTGAGAAATTTTTAAAGTTTAAATAATCTATATAATTGATTCATTATATAGTGTGTATATCGTGCACATTTTAATTATATCTGTATGTACCTACATGCAGAGTGCAATGTGAAGTGGAAAACGGCATGTTAGCGTTTAATTTTAATCGATTTGAATCATGCCTGTTAAATATGATTTTAAATTTTAAATTTGAGTTGAATTTTAAACGCAATCACAATATGAAATGAAAGTGATCGGGAGAGAGCGAAATTAGCAGTAACTCTGCACCACAATCAAGTTTGCTAGCCATTTCAATATTTAAATGTATTGCTTGAAGCCTCATATCTCTAATGTCAAAGTGATCCCTTTAATTGAACCATAGTTGTTTTTCGGAGGATAACTCCATTTTGTAACTATTGGATCAGTCCTGCCACTTCTTGGACTGCATATCTCATACATACTCTATTTAATGTCTATATTTCTGATGCCTATATATAATTACGCCAACCATTACATTTGATTTGAGATACGCTATGGCATTGACCTAAATATAAATTGAATTGCTCTTCAATAAATTAATTAACTAATTTCAATTTAGATGCTTGATGGGAAATTTAATTCCATTTAGTTTGCTTGTCACGATTTGCCTGTATAAATTTTGTTTGCACGCAAAACTCTTGTCCTACATAATATATGCACAAACCCAACAATCAACTATCGACGGCATAGAATATTGCTTACTAGGTATCGTCTGTTTAGTTGTTTAAACGTAGTCGAAGACGGCATACTTACAGCATCATAACCATAAAATGGCAAAAATTAGTGAAATTCTCCGAAAAATATTCTACTTTAGAAAACAGGATGGATTCCGGCATTTCAAGCTGTTCCTAATTTTAAGCGGCATGTTTCCGTGCGACATTTACTTTGATATGGACTCAAATCAATTTCAAATCATTTACATACCAATCGGTATGACCCTGGCAATCTCCAGCATAGGCACATATTTGCTGAGTTTACACCAGCGGTATTTCGAACGTATTGACGATGCCGTCGTTAAAACAAATGTGACACATTTTTCAGTCGAAGCTCGTGTCATTTTAGAATTTATCTCGGTGTTGATAATATTTTTTTCAATGTTTATATCACAAAAAATAAAAATGTCAATTTTTAAATCATTTCGATTAGTGACCGAATTGTTCGAATCGATAGACGTTGATATAGTGGCAAAGATGCATAAATTTAATAGAATTGGTGTTGCACTTATACTACTCCGTTACATATTTTCTACTTTTGGGGCGATACTATTTTTCGAACATGTATTAAATTCACATCATCGTGTAATTTCATGGGACCGTTTAACGACCAGAACTTTGCCACAAATGTATATTTTTATGACGAGTATACATTTTGGATTTTACGTTTATATTTTCGGGCAAATGTATAGTGAGCTGAATAACACGCTCAAGAAACTGGTTAAAAATAAGCCGATTGGTCGGAATTGATAATTAATTGTACTGCAGTGAACGAATAAATGTTTTTGGTTTGTGTAAACTAATGTCTTTTATTTTAAAGTATGAAATGTAAGTATCTATAAATGGCATTTTGACCACTTGCCCCAGGACAATGGGTGGTGTTGGTGATTAAAAAACTTGTGTGCATCCTAAATAGCTTCAAAGTATTTGAACATTCTCAAGACTGTGAAATTAATACTAATAATAATAACAAACACCACACTGTTAAATTTGGGTTTCTTTTTCTGCACGAATATCAGTTATTTTGTAAGTGTTGTGTTCTAGAAATTTCCAAATGTTCTTGACCACATATTTACTATTTTCGTGTTCATGAAAATACATATCATATGGGATTTTTAATTTTCCGAGACTTTAGAAGTCTCGTAATTTTGAACGATTATAGAAATTTTGTACCGCCAATCCTAAGAGGCTTTTGACAGCTAGTGGCAAATCCTATCTTTCTGGTGAACGGTACACTCTAACGGATTTTATTGTATTTTACAGAATTTAAATTTTTCAGTAACAAACACCAAAATCTTATAAATGAGACTTTCTATATATGTATCTGTTTATTGATATAATAAATTCCTAAAAAAACTCGATAATCTCAAATCAAAATTTTTTTATTTATATTTTTAGGTTATACTACCAAAACCCGAATTGAAACTTTAAATACTTCAGAATATACAAAAATTAGGTTTCACAATAAACCAGAAAATTTACCCACCCAAACAAGTTATCCTATTGTCAACCGAACTGTTTAACAAAGATTGAATTTAAATTAATTCGAAATAGATTCCACAAATATATATATTTGAGTTCCACAAAGATGAACTTTCCTGCCACATGAGTTGAACTTTAAACGTAACTTCCCGCAACAACGAATCATTTTAATTATAAATTGACCGTATATGCTAGTTGAAACGGCCGAATTACTTCACATAAAGAAATAATTTCATTCCACAAACGACAAATTTAAAGAACTAAATTTATGCTACAACGGACGAATTGTAGTAATTTGATGATAAAACATAAAACCAATGTACATTTTATTACTAGAATTGACATGAAATTATTTGACAAACTATAGTTAACTGCTAAAACAATTCACATGAATTTTGTCCTAAATCTATCCTAAAAATAAAAAATTAAAATTAGGACTTCTTTTAGGACAAAATTCACAGTTCTCTATAGACGGGTGAAGTTGACATGTTTTAGTGACGATATCATATTATATTCAAATAAAGCGATAAATCTTAAAATTTAACCGATTATGTTTAAATTTTCTTTGAAAAATTCTAGGAAGCTCCATATTTCAAAATGTCATTGAGCCTAAGCTAACCGTAAAATATTTCAATTTTGAAAAAATGGGGTGTCTATGACAACCCAGTTTGGTATGACCTCATATAAACATGTCAAATAGTTGGTTGTTCTTTGATTTAGAAAATCGCACTTTAGGCTTTGCTCGCTAATTCCAGAACTGGGAAAGAGCTAATTTTAAGTAAAGTTCGATTTTTTTACTGTGGAAAACAAAGATTTCGAAACTGGGATTTTGACAAAACAGGATTTTTGAAACCCAGATTTAATTAAGCCAAGATTATTTTAAAACCATGTTTTTGACAATACTAAGGTTTCGTCAACCAGGATTTCGAAAAGTTTAACGTTGTACAAGCACCCAAAATTACGCCATGAAAACTTCAAACTCAAGGCCACTAATCAGTTAATTATAAGCCCAAAACAAATACTTAATAGGCTTGAATGTAATCTTAATTTTACACATTAAGCGCCGAACTGAAAGATTTAGAATTTAATTTATTTACTAAGCTAATGTCTAAGATACTAATGTCAAAATGTCGAAATATCCAAAATATCTGCTGTTTTTTCTGATTTTCCGCGTCTCTGATCCATATACCTCAATACACTTGACTACACGCTGTCACATGGTAAATCTGTTTTTTAACAGTTTTAGTCTGTTGTCCATCGGTCAAGCCTTAGTAATATTTCTATATATTAAACAAATTATCATAGGAACTATCCAGATTAGGCTTTTGGAGTCCTTCCTGTGGAATGTCGGTATCGTATATTGAGTGAGGCATGTTAGTCTTATTTGCCGTGTTTACGTTTCTAAAAATTAAATTTGTTACTTCCTCCGAACTCCCGTAATCGTGGTCAGAATTACTCTTCTTAATTGTTCATTTTCTTTACAAATTGCCCCCCCCCCCCCCCCCTCCTTTCTCTTATGAGAGTCTTTTTTCAGTTATTTTTATCTTTCTTCGGTAGTCCACTACTGCTTTGTGATTCTAGAGGATTCAGTGCATTCGGTGTTCAGCTTTACCCCTATAGGCATTAACTCTCATCCTTAGATCCCTCTTCCTAGTACCTATCACATGATATTAATTTTATATGCATAACTTAAGTTTAATTGAATTAAACTATGATTTTGAGTTTTGGGTTAAATCTAAATTAAATCATAGATAATGTCTCCATTGTGGCTTGATTTTAGTTTTGAGTTTGTATATATTCTTGAGTAATAATATGTATTTCAAATCTAACCATGACAACTGAACCAGTACCGAATTTGATTTCAAAATAGCAGGTGACATTCGATTTGACGAGTGTCGTCTAGCAACAAAATATAGCCAAAAGTGAAATGCAACAACCGAGGAAAACCAAGGCTGCCCTTGCTAAAACGGCAGCTAGCTGGATTTGCAGAGTAAATTAATTTATCCATTTGTAGACGGAGGAAGCAAGAATGGTGGAAGGCCCAAATCTTTCTTTATTTTACGATATGTAGTGGAAATAGCACCCAGGCAAGGCTTCTATCTAACCCTACAACGCTATTGATGCTATTCTTGATTGCCTTTTGAGTGATCTCAAGTGGTTCGGCCGTCTAAGTCTATCCAGAATAGACTTTTGGAATCCTTCCGGTCTACTTTCATTTAGGAGTATATCTATTGGGATCATTCCGACAAACACGGGAACTACATCAGTTGATACCGTTCTGTACGCCTTGGTGATTCCGAGCAAGACACCTATTTGGGCACTGCTTTGGGTTCGCCGGCGGTGACAGTTTATTTTGTCATCTCATCCAGCGCATGCGTCATTCATTAAGGAGACTACGAGGCCTTCATATATGATAGACAGGGTACCTTGCTTAAGGCCCCATGTCTCTCATGGTACTCTTTTTAGCACGGCAAACTGGTGGTGGTTTTCAACATTTCGTTGAAGTCCACACCAAGCCATTTGACAGTTTTTAGCATCTTAATTCGTTGACCATTTATTGAGACCAATGGAGGGCTTCTGATGTCACAAGTGATCCCTTAAATTGAATCATAACTGCGCTTTTTCTTGAATACTTAGTCTAGAGTTGCCAGCAAATAGCATAACCTTATCGTCTGCGAATGCTACCTCTTGGAATTCGTGGTTCATACTACTGTTGAATAAAGTATCCCATAGACGTGGGCCTAGAATGGAGCCTTGAAGGCACCTCTTATTGGCACCCTTTAGGAGTGTACCGTGGTTACAAAGGC
Organism: Tipula unca; assembly: GCA_951394425.1. Classification (NCBI taxonomy): domain Eukaryota; kingdom Metazoa; phylum Arthropoda; class Insecta; order Diptera; family Tipulidae; genus Tipula; species Tipula unca. The sequence continues at coordinate 172,525,108 of OX596380.1, read as the reverse complement.
TGTCCTAAAAAATAATCGTTTATTTTCTTTTATTCCAGATTGTACTTTTGGTCCGATTCTTTTACAATGCTGATCATTTGTACCATTGCAACCGCAGTTATCTATTTTCTCTGAAGCAAAATTGCTTATCAATGTGTTTGCCACTCTTTTGGAATATGTCCATCAACCTGCCTCAAGTAATTTACTTAAGACAGGCTACAGCATGATCGGTCTATATTCCTTTGGACCGGTATGACATCTATCCTCGCATCTTTCCTAATTATAACCACTTTGCCATTTTTCCAAGCTTTGGGAAAACTCCTTTACTCAAACAGGTATTTATTATAGGTTTGTGATACTTTGTCCCAAAATAGGCCAAACACATTATATCCCTTGCACCTCGATATTGTCTAGGCGTGGTGCTTTGTAAATTTATATATATATGTCTTTGATATATTTTTGTTTTATTGGTTAGGTCTGGGGACCACCACAGCAATTTGCTTTTATGGGCACGTTTGTGTGGTATAGTATAGAGCTACAGACTTTGATGATTGAGCTTGCTATAATTTGTTGGATTTTATCGACGTCATTTCCTCCCGGTATATATTCAAGTCATTCACCAGATTTTGCAAGGTGCTATTTAAAAGGTGCTAGAAATTCTCCCAATTTGAATGTTTAGTTGCAAATCGAGGAACTTTTTCTGAAAAGTGATTATCGTATACTGTGTTTTCCGACCCCAAGATGAGGACCATTGCTCTGTGGTCGCTTGTCGTCCAGTTTTGTTTGACCGACCAATTTACAACTTTTCTTAATAAGTCATAAGTGTAAGATTAATATTAAGTTGCCATTATGGGAATATATACTATAGGCTGATCTTTTTCGTTAATAACAAAGAGAAAACTTCGTGCTATAAGTTCTTCAACGAGAGCTCCTCTCGAACACAAAATACAATATCGAGATCAGAAATCTGATGGAAATCCGCAATATTGTACATGAAGTAAGATAACAGCGAATACGCTGGCTCGGTCACGTTTTGCGTGATGAACCGGAACGAATTTTGCAGCGGTGTCTGAGGCCACCCCATATGGTTCTTATCGAGAAATTTTGTTTCACCCATTACGCATGATTAGGGTTGTTGTGATTGTTGCCTCAATGTCGCTTGCTGAAAGCGTTATAAACGTAATATATCCGACTCGAATAATCCAACCTAATCAGATCTTATGAAAATTCGTGCATCGAGCCGTCAACTGCCAACTGATGAGCTTTGGTTTTCCGTTCTCATTGATCAATAGTTTTAAGGGTGCAAGAGACTTTGTCTCAATTGTAATATCTATAAATCTTTCTGATTTGGATGTTTTTTCATACATCTGAAGAATTTTCCCGTATCCGTTTTACGTAGTAGATAGGAGATGCGTTCTATTGGGAAATGCTATACCCAACTATGGAAATAATTAAATCAATTGATTTCACTGTCCCTTGCCTCTAGAGGTTATCATTAATTTATTATGCAAATGATCTAAATTTATACATTGATAGATCAATTAGCTAGATATTAGCACCCTCGAACGTTACAATCCTATAATCAATCAATACCTACCGTAATATTCATCTGCATCAATTCTAGTAATCCAGAATCTCTCCAAAAAATAATTTGTAACTGTCACTAATTATACTGGCATCCGACACAAATGTCGCATTTTAAAAACATGAAAATGTGGTGGCTATAATTATTGGACAGGCTAGAGAATTTCTCGAAAGTAGCGCCTCTTTTATACTATAATGATTTAAAATTTCGAATGGACTCTGTTCGATTCGTATTATAAAATAAATAAATAAATTGAACCGAATTTTATGTCTGAAACTGAGAATAAATTAATCAAATTAAATCGTGCGATTCATCGATGTAATAGGCTAGCGTTTCCTTTGCCAACTATTAACGGACTGGGTCGGCTGGAACCCTATGAACAAAATGATGAATTCTATTAAAATTTGTAGTACGAAAATATAAATTACAGTACGAATAGGATATACCTATTGAGCTTATGTTGGAGAAGGCAATGAATGCCACGTACTAACACCTACAAAATCAATAAGTTTACACTGAATAGATTAAATATCAATAAGTTTACACTGAATAGATAGCCACATAACACATTGTATGCTGATCCTCATCACAAGTATATCGTGCTGATGAACTAAAAAAAATCAATTCCGCATTTATAATTTAATAAAATATAACAATTTGTAATATATTTGAACATTATCTGGTAAATATAATTTAATTAGTAATTAATTGTTAGTACAGTTGAGTAGCACAAGTCTTTTTGTCGTCATTATTGTCGAATGGGCACATTTCAGTTTAATATTAATTCCCAAATATATACAGCTCCATCTGAAAAGAAATTAAAATTAATTATTAGATTATGTACATATCTTGTATATCACTCGCAAAATGCGAACAATTTTTTAGGCAGAAACATCTATAACTTACAACTACATAAACGACTATAAAATAAATTAATAATCAATCATCATCGCCGCATATGGCACAAACGGAACAACAACACTCTAACCAATCTCCCATACAAGAACAACAATTTTGGCATAATACACAGCATTCTGCGCAGCGTTCCCAACACCACAGCAATAAACCAACCGCAACATACCCATCTTCTTTTGTAAGACGTTGCTCATCTGCCGGTTTTGTTCCATTATTTTGATTTTCCTTGGCCGGATCATACATATAACAATTGGGCTGCTGAGTTATTACACTTTGATTTACTTCCATTTCACCGGTACTATATTATAACCAAAACCGTCTCTTCGAATATATACAAGCTACGATAATCTACTTCAAAGTTTACGTTACAACTAAAATATTCTACTCGCAAAACAAAACAAAACAAAAATGCTACACAGACGCAAAATAAGATAATGTACAGCGAACGAAGTATTTACACATCTTGGACCAGTTCAAAATTAAACGAACTATAATTTTATGAAGGGTATGTCACGTATAAGTGCACAAAACGATTGTAATAAAAAACGTAATTTAGAGAAGGGGAGAAAGTGAAAGAAAGAGCAGAGAGAAGTGCGTTCACTATAATTACCATAATTATCAATTAGTGCATAAGCCACATAATCTAAAACAATCCATGCAGCATGTGAAACATTCGATTAAGGCCGCAGACCAACTCAACACCCACGAGCACGTTAAACAATTTCCTGATTTTTCCTCTTTCTCTAATTCCTCGAGCATTTCAATACCTGCTTCCATTATTTGACATTGATATAGCGCACACGCACGCTTCTTCATTCACTTAATACAATTTTACAACTAAAACTTATATCGGTTTATTCTCAATATTATGTCTCGCGATTGTTGTTGTGCCCCCTCCCCCATATACTTACTTTTCTCATATATACTCAGCCCAGAGCACACAGACTTGCAGACAGATAAATACATCGAAACTGGCTATAGTTTTTTGGGTATTTTTGGTTTTGTTTACATTTTTTGTTGCTGGTTTTCGCTTGATTCATCGAGGCGCCAAATTTTCCGATGACGCGATGAACTAGAATACAATGTACGTACGATAACTAACACAACAATATATAGTTTTGTTGTACATTGTAGTTTTATCGATAGTTTTTTTTAATGTAAAATTTAAGTGATGTAATATTTTTTAATTGGAAATATTCCGAATGATATAAAATTTGTACTAAACTAAAATTAGTTTTGCATCCTACTACGCATTTTAGGGGCAACTAATTAATTAAAATACCTGTAGCACTATCTACCTAAATATTATTGTTCCTGATGCGCGCCAAACCGTCCTAAACACTCCAAATTCAAATGAAATATTTAACATCTTCTATTGTACGCCCCGCATGTCATTTGTTCGATATATTCGATATCAATACCATTACATGATTATACTAACCTACACTAACAAACAATATTATGTATACTGAATCAAGAACAGCATACAGCGAGTAAGAGAATTGCTAGAAAATTATAATATCTTATATGTACTTTGTACAGGTGTACCTCGTATAACGCAACCTTTCGACTATTATTTCAAAATTTTGAAATTCGTATCCGTAACACGAAATTTGTTGGAATATTTGGGGAGGTTTTTTAAATGTAAAATTCATAAATATAGAAATTATGAATCCCACAAAGCTTAAATGAACTGTGAGCGCGGATTTTGAGTTCCTTTCGTTCGTTATCGTTCTGTTTTTAGTTAGTAACAATTTTTGTCTGTTTTGATTAAATTTTTTTCATTATTAATAGAAAAGTATTCACATCTCGCAGTCACGGTACGACAAAACTTATTACGAGGCATTACTGTTGCCTGGTTATATACATTTGGCATGCGCAGAAATAATGGAGAATAACTATAGCATGTACACAAATATCGAATACAGTAAGGGAAATATGTTTATGGAAATGAAAATGAATCTGGTTTTTCATTGTCATGGTCACATGAAATATTTATACGTAAACACGTTTGTTCACAGAAACAGGAATAAATCTAGTATCGCCGAATGATCAGCACAGTACAAAATTCAACGATTTTTTTATTAGTCTATAACGTAGCACTATCGATTGAAACTCCATACACCTTCCTTGAAATAACAACGAAACTCGCATTACTTAGCTATAGCTTTGCTGTATTACCTGTGGTGGTTGTCAGCACATACTTCTCACAATAGAAGTATTCAGAGAAGATCATGGAATAATCTAACCAAAGACATTTATTTCCATATACTTCAGAGTAAATTTTGAATACAAACAACTTTGAATAATTTTATACCTAAGTTAGAAATGGTGTAAGTTTAAATTTAATCTCGACCATCGCAATCACAATCGCCACAGTCCCCACAGTCGTCACAGTCGCAGCAGCCGATACAGTCGCAACAGCCGCCAGAGGCACTGTAATCTCCACTAAATCCCACATCACCACCAGTATAGCAATTATCACAAACACAACCAGTATCTTTACAGCATTTCGACAAACACATACAGGTTAAATAGTCTGAAATGATATCACATAGTACGTCACACAAATCACAACAACAAACTAAGCAACGCCCATTGTCTCTATTAATCGGCTCCGCATTTCGTCTTTTTTTATCATATTCCTGTTGTTCTTTCAACGCCTCATAATTTATGCCTCGGACTTGTTCGGTAATCACCGCGGGTGATGTATCTGCAACTATTGGCACAATCTCTTCATTCACTATAACAACACCATTTTCATTATTTATCATTATTTCGGTCGCACCACTGTCACCGTACATCGCAAATATTAATTCAATACTAAACTTAAGAGGACAAAACAAATCTTACAAATATAACATCTAAGCGAGTGAAACAGTATATAGAGGGATTCGATGTACTGGAAAGGGGTTTGAAAAAAAAGCCTATTTCGTATGATTGAGTCAAACATAACAGAGAATAAATATCACGCACACTACTAACCAATATACGGTATTGGAAAAAATTACACAGCCGATGAAAAGTCAGGGAAAGTAGAAGTTCCATGTGTGTGAAGTTATCCCAGGATTACCATCCCCGAAAAATTAAAAATGTTCATCAGGCAATACTATTCTCATCCCATCCCTGGATTTTGAAAATCATCCAAAATTTAATTTCAAAATTTGATTTGTTCATCTCCACAAATAAACAACGTGTCAGCTTAAATATTAGGCTTAAATATCCATACAAAAGGAGTTTAACTAATGGTTCTAAGGAAAACAGGCTTTTTTTTGCCGAAAAATTTCTTGTATTTTCGACTTGGCATGAGGTCCAGTTGCTGTGATAAATCGTTGAACACCAGCCGTATTTGTTGTAATTGGCACAATGGGGTCATATGTGCAATATGGCCCCATATAAGAAATACGGATTTTAATTAATGGCTCTCGAAAACTATGACTGTCGGACCAAGCTTCCTTTGTTTCCGACTTGATGCCTAATTCCGTATTTCTTATATGGGGCCATATACATATGAGCCCATTGTGCCGATTACAACGGCTGGACATCATGTCAAGTCGAAGACATAGGAAACTTTTCCGGTACTCATGGTTCTTTAGAATTTTCAAAATCCTGGGATGGGATGAGAATAGTATTGCCTGACGAACATTTTTAATTTTTCTGGGATGGAATCCTGGAATAACTTCGCACACTTGAAGTTCCCACTGGTTCAAAATAAATCAAAATGTTTTATGCAAACGGATTCTTGGCCCCATCCAGAGTATCAATGCATGTGACCCAATACGAAAAACCAAAAATCTATTTGACTTAGTTTGATCTTTATAAATCTTCTAAACCCCATTAGAATTTGTTGTCAAATAAAACATGTACAATACATATGCATACTTCTAAAGCCCCATTATTACGCACTCTATTCAATCAATCAAAATTAGTTGAGTTGAAGTTTAGAAGGTTTTGCAGGATTTTTAGAAATTTTTTAGGTTGCGTCCATGTTTTCAAAAAGTTCAGACATTTCTTAAAAATTTTAGCGGCATCTCTGTGAATTTTATTAAAGTAATATTGAGGAGATAGCCAAATCAGTCTTAAGAAGGAATCCCGAATTTTATAAAATTCCCAAAACCTTATAATATATTAAAGGGAGTTTGCTAACGACTTCGTAAAGCACTCAACTTTAATTTCCAGAAGAACAGAAGAATTCCAATTCTGTGGTGACCAGACAAGTCATTGTTATTCTGATCCACAAAACAAATTATTTTAAATGATTGGCTCCAATAAATAAATTAACTGAACCGCACGAACTACAGAATTTCAGCTTAGTATTTTTTGGCAAACTAACATGGCGAGATACGCCATTCAACGCAATATATAAGAGTTACATCAAAGTTCGTGTTCGATGAACATAATATTTTCTGCGCTTCATTACCGTCAACATATATTCTGGTTCATTGGAGATTGAATCGTATTTCTTTCAAAACGCAAATAAAAGTGGTATTGTACCAACGGATGGTTGGAAATGGAATATGGTAATCGATTTGTGGCCTCAAGTGTTGGAAGTTTTTAAATAAAAATAAATTGGTCGCGTTTTTACGAGAAAAGATATGATATCACTAACCCCGTTACGACTATTTTCTGTGGGGGTACGTAACATCTGTTTTCTATCAGGAAAAAACTATAAATGATTCGTGAGGTTAAAGCTAAAAGTGTTTATATAACATACGAGTATAATCCATGTTTGTACTTAAAATCTTAAAAAACCAGATATACAATCATATAGCCAGTGGCAAGAAAGTTTTAAATATCCTCATTCCCTACCTTTACACAATTATCATAATTGAGTAGAGAGATCACGTATCTATGAGTCACATCACTTCCTCAAACAGTAAAACATGCAGTTACCTATTCAGTTGACCGGTCTAAAGTTTTTGACAATAACCGAAAAGTGCAGCTATCACTTTTTTGTGCAGCTATAATCACTATAGCTGCACTTTTCGGTTATTGTCAAAAACTTTAGACCGGTCAACTGGATAGGTAACTGCATGTTTTACTGTTTGAGGAAGTGATAAATAATAAACAATGTTTCCAAAAGCCATTACTAGCCCCTTACTAAGTCAACAATCCAGCACCATCGGTTTCAATCCTGCGCTTGTTTTTTATACTGTCTTAGACAACCTGAAGAAGCTAATCGTTCTCTACACCATCGTCGCCTGCAACAACCTCTGCGCCTACCATATAGTGGCTCTCCTTTCAGGGATCGTTGCGCAATCATTCCGGATCAGCACGCAGAACGTGACCGAGACGGCGTACCGCTGAGATCATACATCAGCTGAGATCATGTATATAATGTCGGAGATTCTCAGATTTTGACATTGCACAGAGCTCGATATGTATCATCTAATTCGCGTTTTGGCTCGTAAATCAACGAATGATTCTTTTCTCAAATGCAAGGAGCCATCTCTCGTACTCGTCTGTCAGCGTCCAACTTTCACATCCATAACAATGAGAGTGATCAACGCTTTGTAAAACTGGTCCAGGAACACCTGATGTTCGAGGGGGGATATATTATAACATTTAGATATAATCATCCGCAAAGAAAAGACCTGGTCTGTGACCGATCGATTCGGACGAAATCCTCTTTGATAGTCACGAATGCTTTTCATTAAATTCACTAATTCTGGGTGATTTTTAGATATCTTTAATAAAATTAGAGAACGAGCATTATAAATTGAGGATACGTCTTAAAAAGCGGCTTGTTCTCGTATAAATTTTAAAAAAAATGGTTCTCCGATGAACAGAAAAGGTATTTAAAGTAATCAGTGTTTGAAAACAACATGCATTTTTATAAAACTCATTTACCAAAATATTTTGGGGATTTAATAATTGTGTTATTTGGTAAAGTGATTGATAATTTTATTTTTAATGATTACATTAATAGAAATATCAGTTTTTAAATAATAATTCCATGTCGGTTCAATCCTCCACATTTTTATGTAAAGCAAATTTTTTTTGTTAATTTGTGTAGCTGCTAAGATTACTAATGACAACAGCTACCCTTATAGACGTCCAAACTTCAAACACCCATAATTTTCGTCTCAAGTCTATACTGATCAAAGAAACAAAAAGTTTTTCAATTGAAATCGTAAGCCATGTGTTCACATGACAATGAGATCACTGCACGCATATAGCGTGTAGTAAACTACTAGATTACCGCCTGAGGTGAATATCATACAAAGAAAGTGGCTATGTGAGGCCGAAACAGAAAGTAGAGTTAAAATATAAAGCCAACCTTGGGTTAAGCAACATTGGGTTTTTCATAAACATGACGAATGAAATAGGTCCCACTAAAAATTCTATCAGAGGTAGCTGAAAAGGTGCACATATTCAAAAGATGAATGATGGTTCTATAACACATATTCAAAAGATGAATTTTCTCATGTTGTTAATAAGAGACTAACCAAAACTTATGAAACCGGATGCATAATGATATCGTTCGTAAGCTTGTGAATAATTTCTATATAGGCTAAAACAACAGGTACAAACGAATGGATTACATGATTTAACCGAGTCAAGTTACGACAGTTTAACACACCAACAAATGAGAAGTTACCCTAAGGATTGCGAGAGCTGTAAAGGTTGATCCTACTATTACTCAAAATATTTAATTTCAAATCACCATAAATTACAGTAGATCATAAAAGATAAGTCGAACCACAATAGGCAGAACACTGAAGAAACGGGGAATTTAGGCTTACGTGACCTAAACAACCCGTACATACCACATACAAATGAAAAGGCTCGACTAAATTTAGTCTGAGTACATTGCTATGGTACTCTAGTGGTGTGCATATATAAACCAATGGGGTTGCTTAGGTTACACTGGTGTAGGACCTTTCATTCGGGTCAGAGGAAAAATTGCTCAAGTCGTTAGAGGTGTGTAATGTATTGCGTAGGGTCCCGATTTAAACGTTATTAAAATTCGTGGGCTTTTATTTTAAACGGATAATGTCATGCGAAGTAGGAAGATCCGAAGATGTTACGTAGGTCAAGGAAAAATTTAGAAACATTAACAATTAAAATTTTTCAAATTCGATTAGAATTTCAACGTTCGATTTAAAATTCGATAAATTAAACTACATTTCGGATTTTTAGCAAGTTTATAATTTTTTTAAGAGGCGTATCAACAAAATATAAAAAAATTCAATATAAGACAACTAGAAAAGTGTATTTGAAATAATTTATTACGAAATTACCGCACATACTATGAGAGTCTAATTATGAACGGAATGAGTACACAATATCGAACTACTAATCACTTTTTAAATATTTTCAAAATAAATTAAGTTAAATATCTTATCCACCCATCAAAATTATACGCAATATCTCCGATTTTGTATATAGATACTTACAAAAAAAAATTCAATCACAGCAATTGCAATCACAATCTCCACAGTCGCCACAATCTCCACAATCCCCACAATCGCCACAATCACCACAATCGCCACAGCATCCCGAACCATCACCAGTGCAGCAATCATCGCCGCCACCATCATTTGTACAGCATTTCACCAAAAACATACAAGTTAAAAAGTCCGAAATGGCATCACATAATACTTCACACCAATCACAACAACAAATTAAACAAAGACCCTCGTTCTGAATAGCATCATTACGTCGTTTTTTATCATCTTCCTCTTGTTGCGCTTTCATCGCGTCATAATCTATACCGCGTACCTGTTCTGTTATCACCGGTGGCCCCTCAGGCATCATTGGTATACCATCTCTATTCTCAACACGATCACCATTTTCAATATTTATCATTTTTCCTGTTACACCACAATTACCGTGCAAGTCAAATGTTAGTTCACTACTAAATTTAACTAAAGTATATACATAAGTCATAAGTATATACTATGTCAAACAAAAACTTGCTCAATGTTTTTTTATCTCAAATAAAATTTACCCACACGGTCGCACGTACATATTCTATATACAGTAAAGTAAATATTGATAACAACATGATCGCAGTCGATTTTCCCAGCTATTCTCAATAAAAATTATTTCGATGGTTGTACACACACATACACAAACAAATCATAATGTTAATAATATCCGGATGTTTCACGTAGAAAATAGTAACAAAAACATTTGCGTCAGAAATTACGAAGAAAACGCTTTGAATCGTAAATTTAAACAAAAATCAAAAACTCGTGGCCTATTTGTGTTTGTGTTCGTGTTGTATAATTGTGTACAAGTGTTTGTTTCTTGTTATAACATAACATAATAGCGTTGTTTAGATAAGATAACATTCGAAAGAAGTATTGAAATTATAGTTATGATCATGTTTATGATTGATGGGGAAGAAAGCATGGAAAGTTAAGAAGCATGGGGTAAATGTCAACAACAGACTAACAGATATTTGACATTAAAGGTTGCTTTTTATCGGTAGGTTTTACATATTAAAACGATGGTAGAGTCTCTAGGCAATTACGTTCCACCAATTAAAACCCAATTGATACCTACAGCCAGACTTCAGAGGCATTATAACCTCAATTCTGCTACGAAGTAAATCAGATTTATGGTAATCACCACGAAAACTGAAAAAGAACTACGCAATTAAAATGAAAGCTTGGAACGTTTACAATCTTTTGAACCTAAAAGAATTCTGATGAACCACCGGCTATGCATCTATTTTATTGTAACCACTGCAATGATTAGCTTCTTGCAGTTAATAAAAAAAGGACTGTTGGGCGAGTATCGAGAATTTAACCGATGAAATTAAATAAATCATCATCCAGGACATATAATGTATCGTCGGAAACAGTGCATTAATAACAAACATGGCTGGTGTTTTCAAAAATTGATTTGCTAAGAACTTATCATCTTATACCAATTGCGCTCGAAGACGTACCTAAAACGGCAATAACTACTCCCTTTGGGTTATTTGAATTCACACGAATGCCCTTAGAAGTTATCAAAGGATTAGATTTTATATTCGTCTACATCGACGATATACTGGTGGCTAGCAAAAATGCGGAAGAGCACGTCAAGTGTCATCTCAAACAATTGTTTGAACGCCTCGTCGATTTTGGAGTGGATATCCAACTTTCAAAATGCGTTTTCGGTGTTCCTACTCTCGAATTCCTCAGTGACCAAATTACCCAAGATGGCATAACACCCTCGCTACAACTCAACATTGTTGGCCCATCCCAATAGCGAATCACGCTATAGCATTCCATCCGAAGGTTTTGTGTATGTGCTCACCATTGTCGATCACTTTACTCATTGGCCTGTGGCATACCCTATTCAAGATAGCACCGCTGCCACTATTGCTAAGGCGTTTGTCGAGCAATACGTTTCAAAATTTGGGATACCTCTTGAAATCACGACAGACCAAGGCAGTCCATTCGAGTAGGCGCTCATAGAATTCGTACCACTGCCTATGATTCGCAGGCAAATACTGGTCGAAAGATTCCACCGACAACTTAAAGCTTCGCTTAAAGCTCGAGAAAATACCATTAAACGGAGCACTGAGTTTCTTGCTGGGAATACGAACAAACAATAAGGGATGAATTAAAATGCTCCCCAGCTGAACTAGTTTATGGTCAACCCCTCAGATTACCAGGAAAATTATTCGAAACAAGTTCCAAGGATAGTTCCGATCCACATTAAAATATGTTGAAAGGCTTCGCGCAACATAATTCCTATTGACACTCGCAAGTCAACTATAACCCGCCTATTTTTATTCCCAAGTCCTTAAACAATTGCGAGTACGTATTAATTCGTATTGACAGTGTACGAACGGGCCTAATACCTCCATACGAAGGACCTTACAAGGTCATTCGTCGTTTTCGTAAACATTACATTCTTGATGTTAAAGGCAAGAATGTAAACCGGCATACGGTATCCTAGCTGAGTGTAACTTAGTATTTAACCAAACAACTCCTAGAAAGTCTGTCCGATTCCAAATTATTCCTTAATTACATTTAATTCAAACGCATCCACCCCGTCTAACCTTATTATTTGAGGGGATTTTACTTGCAGGGGGTGTTGTAGCGGCCGCAACAAAATGTAAAAATATCGACAATGATAATTTAATGCGTGAAGTTAATTCGAACTCGACGGTAGGGCGTGACGTATAGTTCCTTTATGTTAGCGCCAATTCCGTTGATCGAAACCGAACGTTTCACGTATGAAGAAAAAATTCTCGTTCGTCGTGTGCAATAACTGCAGTCACGTCTAGAGTAAAATATATCGATGACACAAAAGGTGTACTGCTATGATGTTCTAATTGCAGTCTGAATTGCTGTGTCCTTAACGTAGACACAGCTAAAGTATAACCTCTGTTCACGAACTAGATTGGATTTTGATCGAAGCTGAGTGAATTGATTTGAGACTTTCTAGCAAATTGTGTGAATGTATAGGAGTGGCGATGAATAATCGATTTTTAAATGTATTCAATTTTGACGACGATGATGATGACAAGGTCTGTAAGTTTAAACACTCTTGATGTTGTTAAATGAAAAGATGATTTTGGCTTTAGTATGGAAATCATTTTTAATAAATTCCAACAAATATTCAGAAAGTTGATGAACCGTTAATACGTTGGATATATTGAGCGTGATTGAGTGATAATTCTCACTGGCGAGAATCTTGGAATCGAGCTTGTCTGTGATGGTGTTGACAAGAATAGTGTCCCATGTGTAGTTACAGGAACTGATAACACTTTGAGACAACGAACTGTAATGGAGATGTCGATATTTTTTGTTAAACCCGAGATGAACTCGTGCGACGTAATGCTAATATGCTATAGTTATGTAAGTGACTATTGATTATGAAGTGCCTGCGGCGTCACCGATCAATTCAGGATCGGCACGCAGAACGTGACCGAGCTAGCGTACTCGCTGAGATCTTAGTTCTTTTACAATATCGGGGATCATTATCAAATCTCTGATCTCCATATTGTACAGAGCACGGTATGTACCATCTACTTCGCGTTTTGGACCGTAAATCACTCGCAAGACTCTTCTCTCAAATGTAAGGAGCCATCTCTTGTACTCATCCATCAGCGCCCAACTTTCACATCCAAACATAACAAGGGGCCTGGTCAACGCTTTGTAAAGCTTCAGCTTCACGCCACTTGATAGATGTTTAGATTTTAACAGTGGCCTTAGAGGTTACAAAGCACGGCTGCCAGCTGCCAGGTGCACTTTAATATCCTCGCCCAAACTGTTATCGTGAGTGATAAGAGTGCCCATATATTTAATAATTTAATAACCAGAGATCATGTATTTTGTTTTCGACTCATTGATCTGAAGTCCAACAGAATCTGAAAACTCTACAAGCAGATCAAGTATATCCTTCACTCCGCTACTATTCAGTCCAATCTCCCATTGGACTGAAAGAAGAACTCCAACATGAGATTAAAGAGTATCGAGGACAGAGCATCTTCCTGCCGAACACTGTTCTTAACTTTAACACATCATTGAAAATGTGTCGCTGTCATTTTGCACAATCGTACCAATTTTCTTGGAATACCTAGGTATTCCAGTGCAGACCACAAACTCTCTCGATTGATCGAGTCATAGGCCTGCCGTAAATCTAGGACCACATGATGTACGGGGATGGACGTCTCATATGTTCTCGTATACTTAGATAGAATCATCCTCGTAACTTGTATCCTGTGCAAAGGACAGCTATACCGCGATAATTCTCACACTTTAAGCGGTTCCCCTTCTTGAAGATAAGAATATCGCAGCCACATTCCATCCATCATGCATATTTTCGGTTCGCAATACTAATCGATTAAGGTCAAAAAGACAGTTCCACAAAGTTTCCCCTCTGAAAATCAAACGGTCCGAATTAATTCAGTACACCACAGGTGAGCGCGGTTTCGTTTTACTCTTTGCATGACTTTGCAAATCTTCGCAGTCTGTATTTGTGGTAATTCCATTGATTGAAGAGGTTTTAATCAAGGCATCGAATGGCGGTTGACGGAGGCCTGAAAATATGGTGCAATCAGGTAATTCTGTTAAAGAAATTACACGAACTTTACTCATTGCTGAGTTGTGGCACTTTCAGATTCTCAAACTTCCACACAGTAGAAAATTTCGCGGTGTGAATTGTATTTTATCCGAAAAAAAACCTAAGTTTTTATCCGATTGTATAAAATCAACTCCGCAAGAACGGGTACATATTTTGAAACATGCAATAAGATCGATCGACATAATGTTTACACCGCTTGGTGTAAAAGAAACAATGTAAACGTGCAATTCAAAAATAATCCTTTAAAAGTGAATTGTGCTTTTTAATAGCCAATAATTTTATCCGATAAAAGTAAATCTCGATCAAAATATACCGGGTGTTTTTTTTAAACTGAGACGATCAAATATCTCGAAAAATAGCCGCTCTACGGAAAAAATGTCCATAATCAAAATTTAATCATACCGCGGGGGAAATACATTAGTGCAAAAAAAAAAGTCCCCCCACCCCCGCTTTGTAGGTGGGGCGGGGGTAACTTTTAAACTAAGATAGGAAGCCATATTTTTTATTGCAGATACGGATTCTACGACTAAAAGTACGTATGATTTGAATAAAATATTTTGTTCGGTTCATGATAGATGGCGTTGCAATCGACGAAATTCAATTTTTTCAATTTCTCCTTCTTAGAACACACGCATTCGATTCTGCAATACGTTTGAAATAAAAAACATCACGTTTTCATTGGAAATACTCGAAATTCGTCATCAAAACAATTTATTCAGTTTTGTAAATCTAAATAAGTGTTCAAAATGATGGCCTGAATTTTGAATTTTTGAAATTTAATAATAAAACTTGAAAATAATTTTGAACACTTATTTAGATTTACAAAACTGAATAAATTGTTTTGATGACGAATTTCGAGTATTTCCAATGAAAACGTGATGTTTTTTATTTCAAACGTATTGCAGAATCGAATGCGTGTGTTCTAAGAAGGAGAAATTGAAAAAATTGAATTTCGTCGATTGCAACGCCATCTATCATGAACCGAACAAAATATTTTATTCAAACCATACGTACTTTTAGTCGTAGAATCCGTATCTGCAATAAAAAATATGGCTTCCTATCTTAGTTTAAAAGGAACCTACAAAGCGGGGGTGGGGGGACTTTTTTTTTTGCACTAATGTATTTCCCCCGCGGTATGATTAAATTTTGATTATGGACATTTTTTCCGTAGAGTGGCTATTTTTCGAGATATTTGATCGTCTCAGTTTAAAAAAAACACCCGGTATACTCCATTTGGATAAAATAAAATTGTATCCGATCGGTGGGATATTATTTGACACCGATTCGGTGTCAGGAGAACTCCGTTTTTTTGTGTGTGCACCGTTTTCGCTTCTTCTGTTTTCAAATCTGCTTAGCAGCCCTCCTAGCAATGTCAGCATTGATTTCCCTCGTGATTGTGAGGCGTTCTTCCACTTATTAGGGGCTATATTTCGTTACTCGACTACATTTATCATCAAACCAATCATCCTTGGGTCGGAATTTCACTACATCTAAAGTCTGCTGCGCAACACTGATAACCGAAGTATTCAGTACCTCCCGCAGACAGAGTTCACATAATCAGACTGGTAATTAGCTTCCTCAATGTTATCGCTGACAAGATTATTTTGATCTTCATTTATCAGGCCTTCACAGTCGAAACGTTCTATGTGTTTCGCGGTGTTCCCAGACCTGTACGAAAACTTGAACAACTGTAAAGTACATCATTCTCTCACCATTATCGGTCGAAATTTTGTGTCGGGAGTACGGATCCATGTTTTCACATAAGTCGATATGATAACTGCCAGCTCTAGCATGAAAGTACGCAATCACTAGTCAAAGTCATTGTAAAATAGTGAAATTTTGTGTCGGGAGTACGGATCCATGTTTTCACATAAGTCGATATGATATCTGCCAGCTCTAGCATGAAAGTACGCAATCACTAGTCAAAGTCATTGTAAAATAGTATTTTTGTTGGTGCTGGCTGACTTCATGTGGGCGCGTGTACACAAATTATCGACAGGTTGGCTAACTTCATGCGCAAACGAATCCATTATTTACTGCTTGGGAAGAAATCCAGCTCCAAGATTTCCGAGGTTATCTCCACTGTAGAGCAGCGTATAGCCCAGGGATCCATGGTCTCCACTTTTAGGGCAGTGAGTTTCTTGAAGTGCAACGAGTTCCAGCCGCTCCTGGTTTCCTAAGTGACTGTACGTTTCATGCGCCGATCCTAAATTTTGTGTCGGACGGCGGTCCGGTGTTTTTTTGGCAGTACCCATTTTTTCTTTTGTTGACAGTACAAACGGTTGAGTTTGTTTACGGATACGGGTCGTCAGCCCAGAGATTCAACCGTTTAGTTGTCGCCTACGACAAGGAAAGGATACTGTAGTGGTATTCTTGGAAAATATATTCGGGCAACATGGATTTACAAGGCATGTGGGTACTCCTTGATCACAGGGGCCAACAATCTACATATAACATTTGACAATTAAAAATGCTCATTTGTGTTAAATTTTTTATTTATTTATAAGATAAGAGCATACATTATGCAAATATACTTAATATACTCAAAAAATTATTATTACAGCACAAAATATCATATACAACAACAAAAAAGTATACCAATTTTACAATCATGTGCCATTCGACAATTTTAATAAACTTTGTTACTATACCGTGCTGCAATCACGATCGGCAACATTCAGTAAAGCATAATGCACAATCGGCAAATATGCTCCAACCGCATAGTATACAACAGCAATCCGAATTTTCTTCGTCGTGTCGGTGATTTGCTTGGTCTGAGATGAAATTAACTTCTTGTGTTGGTTGTGTTATTATAGGTTGAGTAACAGTCGGTGCTGAGCTTTCTCCATATGTAATATTATCTCGTATATTTTCCATATTCTCTATACGCACGTCGCGTATGTATGTATATACCAGTCTAAGTTATAATTCAATACTGACTATTGTATGCAATGCTGATAAATCAATATCTATACGCTTATCATGTTTAATAGTAATTCTAATACTCGAAAATAAATAAGTATTGAAATTGCCGTATGAGTCACTCACTATATAGGCGGAAGTATTAGAATCTAGTTGATTAGGTTGTACATATGGGTACAGCTCTAAGAGTGTTAAGGAGAATTCTGATACCAGGACATGAAAATGTTTACAAGGAACATATGAAACTCCAGGCAAAATAAATAAATAACCCAATCTCCCAGATCAAAGGAAAAGAGATTTATAAGGTGGATAGGAGCCACTAATTTGTACTACTCATGCAAGAGGAAAGATCAATGTATGTATGTATGTATATGACCAAAATGGCTGGGTGAATCAAGACAGTCTTAATAGATCTACATTTTCAACCTGGACATATGATCTTCCACCAGTGGAAAGAGTGAGGAAGAAACAGACTACTTTCTAATTTATGGTGCGGTATTTCATTGGCAGTGTAAGAAATGGAATTAACATGCAGAACCGTGGTGCTATCAGAAAGACAACCAGGCGATTGAAAAGCCTTCAGTACCAAAGGTGCTTAATTATGTAATAGTATATACTATATTGGCTAGCAGAATTGATATAAGTACAAGGCTAGGATTATACAATATCAAGGTAGATAGAGTTCACCTTTTGAAAATATACCAAATTTTTGTGATTGTTATAAATTCCGTTATACGTTCTGTGTGCGGTATCCACATTAGCAACGCCAGCGAGTCCATCGGTTCCAGTGTAAGTTTCAACAGACCTAATTTCCATTTAAGTATATACTCGTAGTATATAACTATCAGTGAGTTAGTAGCGGGATTACGCTCTGATTTAGTTCATTTATATCGTTTCTATCAATCCCAAAACACGCGGTGGTGAAAATCGATTTTTTTCCAGACGTCGAGCGGTGGCCGGTGATTTTATCGATTAAATTGAGGACCGACTTTACTTGTTTGATTAAAATTAAAAGTTGTTAGTATATATGTAAATTTTTCGCTTCATGAAGGCCAACACAAAGTTGCAAGTGGAAGGTGGATTGAATTTTTATTCAATTATCCTTACATTATTGGGACGAGAAACACGCTCAGAGCTCACACATCTCTGAAATGGCACAAACAAAATTTGTGCCATTGCCGAAACGTTTGTATGTATAGTAGCCCAGAAAAACATTCGAGCTGGGATTGTATATACTGTTACGATCGTGGCGACGTCTATGTTTGAATAGCGACACTATCGTTAATGTAAAATTGTTATAAAGTAGAACAGTATAGAGGTGTCTAGACTTATCTAGACTAATCGAATATTCTGGAGATTTCTAGAATGGTTAGAATATTTGGTATAAATACGCGACAAACATTTGGGAGAAAATCAGTTGTGTTTTAACCGTGAGAGTGCTAATAGTAATTAAAAGGAAAGTGTTTATAAAGTAAAATAAAGTGTTATTAAAGTGTAATATAGTGTTATTAAAGTGTAGTAAAATAATTATTGTGAAGTTAAATAATTAAGTTAAATAAGTGAATTAATTGAATTAGTGTTTAATCAAATAAATAAATTTAGTGTGTTCTAGAATTTACATCGTTTGTTTTATTCACAATCCAGTGATCGAACCTTGAATTTGACAAGGCAAAAACGTAACAATACCAATTCGAGGTGAATCGCCTTTGTGACGCAACAGATGAAGATGTTATAGATATGCATCATCGGTGGTGGTTTACAGCAGATGCGAGGCGGTTACTCGTTTCTTCAGTAGGCTTCTCATTTTTTTGGAACACCAAAGCAGTCCTTAGAAATTGGTATGTTGAATCAATTGCGGGGTTTGTTCATATAGGAATTGAAAATTCTGCATTAAGGCGTTATGCAAAACGATGCTTTTCGAATGGGATATCAGGATGAAGTGATCGATCGGCTGATATATTGACAGTTTTCCTTCTTGGTATTTTTTTTCATGGATCACGTTGCTGGGACGTTTTAAAGCATCAAATTTTACAATGAAGTCATTGCGTTACACAAGGTGGGAAAGCCGAATCAACATAATTAAACCTCTTCGCCATCAGCTAAGTGAAATTATTGATGTAATAATCTATATTTTTGAAGATACTTCTGAAACAAAACGTTCCGAGAATACGTATACACAAAAGCACAAGACATTTCGAAGTTTTTAAATTTTATTAAAATTTCTGGTATGTAATCCTTTTCAGCATGATACTACAACAGTAAAATCTTTCGATCCATGAACATTCATATTCAAGATGCTACTAAGCTAGTAGAAGAAACCATTAAATTTCAATTTCTAAGTCCTGGAATGATGAAGGGTTTGAAAGAATATTATTAGATGCAAGACAGAAAAAAACATTTAGAATTTGAAGCAGACGATGAGCCTATTTATAGAACTCAAAAGAAAAGCTCAAGATCAGATTTGTGGTTATAGATAGAGCTTTAAAATCTGCTGAGCAAAGATTGACGATGCGATTCTAAAGATATCGACGGTAGAGACTTATTCAACATGGATTTGAGACTAAAATCAAATTGTTTCAACGAGTAACTAATCAGCCATGTAATGAATAGTTGTGAAAGCCACGATCATTTGCTCTTCATCATCGTCAGCTCATTACATGTTTAGCCAAACTTTCTTCTCAAAATGGTGATGCTGTTTATTTAGTTCAGGTGGTTATCTTTAAACTCCGAGCATCGACGTTCCAAAGCTTTAAAGTTTAACACACCATCATGTTTGGAAATAACCAAAAGCGCGGGGAAACCCGGTTGTTATGGGGAATACTGTATTGCTTTGGTGGGATATAAAGCAAATTTTTGTATGCACGAGACAGATTGATAGATAGTTAGCGACTTGATGATGAGTCAGTACTAAAATGAATGAAAAATCACGCGATACCAAAACTAAGAATTAATAAATTAATCACAATAACTGAGATGAGCAGCAGTAGGACGGCAATGAGCGGAAGTTATTACGGAAAATTGCAGTGGTTCTGGAATAAAAAGTTTGTGTAATGGTAGCAATTTTTTGGTCGATTGTTGGTCGATTGTTGAAGAGCATCAGCTAATTGCTGGGTATCGGAATCAAGAAGTGAGGAAGAAGATTGATCCACATGCAATGGAGAATCGATTAATGGGTGCTGCAAAATATCATAAGAGATTCCATCTCGATTCACGATAAGGCATCCGGAACTGCATTAGACTATACCGCTCAAGTCTTCCGGATACGTCCTTACGCGACATAAACCATCAGACCCTCTACGTATAACCGGAATTTCTTAATTGCTTGTATCGCAGATTAACATTCCTGCTCCGTCATCGAATAATTTCGTAGGGCGGAGATAAAATTGTTGGACATGTATGCTATATGCCTATCGTTTCCGTCTTCATCTCGTTGGAATAATACGGCTCCTATTCCAGTATAGGTAGCGTCGCACTGGATGTAGAACCGGGTTTTAAGGTTCGGGCTAATTAAAACAGAAGCTGAAGAGAGAGAGAGAGAAAGAGCTTGCTGTAGAGATGTCAACGCATATTGAGCTTCATCGGATGAGACAAATTTTTCATTCTTTTTCAGATAGAGACCCTGCAGATAATCATTTTTTGAAACTATCAACAATAATTAACTTTTACTTTCTTATCAATGAGTTATGATGCAGAGTTTACCAAGTATTAAGAAAAGAGTTCTAAATGGGGCCAAACCTAAATGAATTTTACAGTCTTGCCTGTTGATTTATGTTTGAAATACAACATTGTGTGACCACAACAGTCCTGCATCCGAACATTAAAATTGTCGATGACGTTTTACAATAAAAGTAGTTCAATGATCTCAAGTTCACCTCGAATGTTGTTCATATGACTGAATTGTTTGTAGACCATTGTTATACTTTTCAAAAAAACCCTAAAGAAAATAATTGAACGGTGTCAAATCGTTAACTTTGTGCCCAATTGACATTAGAATTTCGTGAAGTTATGCGATCATCGAACTTGGTTGAAAATAAGTCAAGTGTTTCACGATTTGCGTGATTTTTCGGCATCGTTTTGTTTAAACCAAAGAGCATCTTAATGAATTTCATTCAATTTTAGACACCAAAATCTAGTTAACATTGCTGTGAACGGCGCCTCATAGATGTGAGAATATAGATAGAACAATTTTATACGAACAGGACGATTATGATATGCTCTACGACCTTCAACTGAAACATTTTCTTCAAAACGTTCAATGATTTTGCAAACTCCAGGCTCTGTAGGACGTCTATATTGGCCAAAATCATCACGTATGGCATAGTCTTCACTTTTCATTTGTCATAAACTTCTCGGATTGTTACAGCACAATAAATATGTTTTTTGAGCTTAAAGAAAAACCAACAGATCGATCACCCTTTATTATGTTATCATTCAAATGGAAATCCTCGTTAATTCTAGGCTGCTATGATAAAGTTGGGTTACCGCACAGAACACCTGTGGGAGTAATCTTCATTTCCGATAATGTTCATTCACCTCTTGGTGGCATAATGACGCTCTGGGTGTTTTAACTGCGGCGTTGTGTCTTGTGATCACGTGATTATAGATTTGAACCGTTTCTGAACTTTGGTAGACACGCTCTAACAATAAATTTGACATGCGATAAACTATATTGGGATTACTGCATTCTCTATAGACTCTCTACAAATTTAACACAACTCAGGGAGTTCAATTCATGTATATCGATTAATATTTTCTTAAGTTGAAAATTAAATCAAGTTAGGAATAACTGGTTTTTGCATATACTGCAGTCATTGGTTTCAAGATCTAGTAAAAGACATTGTTGTTTTAACATTTTAGTTTAATCGTATATGGAATATGTGGTTAAATCGAAGCAAAGCGATAAGCTTCAAAAAATTTTTGGTTTTAAGATTAAGTGTTAGCCTAAATACAAAAGAAATGTATGTAGACAGAACTGTTGGGCAGAATCAGATTCATTTGATTTAACCGCAGATATTTGATAAATTTAATATCGCAAAGATTATTTTGAAAGCCACACTGGTTTTCATTTTTCAAATAAAATTTCAACTGTGTGCGGAATTAATAAATATTCAGTTGGTTTAGAATATTCAACAGAAGTAGATGTGATTTTTGTAAATTATATTCACGCCAATATGCAGAATGGAAATAATTCTTCAGCTTGGTAAGTTTCTTTGTGTCTCTAAAAAAATAATTATTTTGAGCAATCGATTAAATATGATTTGTAGGCGAAAGAAAACAGATGCTGCTGCTGCTCACTTTGCCGAGTACACTGAAAATACTACAATTCATGGCATCAAATATTTAGGAGAGAAACATCGTCCGATTACCGAAAGAATATTTTGGATTTTAATATTCGTTGTGTGTTTCATATTGCTGGGAAATTTTGTGCAAAATATGCTGCAAAAATTTAATGAAAATTCTGCAGTCCTGGTGGAAGATGATCATCCGACCCCAATTTTTTCGATACCGTTTCCCGCAGTTACCATTTGTCCAGCGGTTAAAATTAAAAATGAATTTTTTGATAAAGGAGCCGATATATGCAAAGGAATTTATTCGATCTGGTGCCTCTAATCTGTAATCAAAATTTCCAGAACGCGGTACAGCGGGATTTGAGTAATAACATTGAATATCTAAACCAATCACATATAGAACTATTGCACAAAGTAAGCTTTATTCGGCGCCATTTTAAATCAATTTAATGTTAACATTTTCTTTTAGATTTCACCGAATGAGTTGTACATTTTGAAGTATATTACGTTTGCATCAAAATACGAAATGATATTTACTCGTAATATTGGTACGAACGAAACTTTTGTTGAGTCACCATTTTCGTATATTCTAACTAACGAGGGAAAATGTTTCACATTCAACCTTCCATCGGATATAATTATCGATGAACCATCGCTCCAGAACGAATACATTTATCATAATATTGAAAACGCAACCAAATTCTGGGATATCAATGATGGATATTATGGGTATCCGAATTTTCCGAGAGCAGTCTGGGGTAGCGGCTTCAACACGGGATTACATGTGGTTTTGGAGTCAGCCTATGAAGATTTATTTACGATGTGTCAACCAACAAAAATTGGATATAAAATTATTCTACATTCGCCTGCCGAGTATCCGTCGACATTTGAGAAATTTATTTCAATTCCACACAACACCATGGCTCAAATTAAAGTAACTCCAAAAATTACAAGGACATCATACCAGCTTCAAAAATACAGTCCTGAAGTACGACAGTGCTTTTTCGACGGTGAACGCCAATTAAAATACTACAAATTTTACAATCGAGCCAACTGTAAACTAGATTGCCTAGCGCGTTACACGAGAGAACAATACGGCTGCATACATTTTTCTCTGCCACGAAGAGCCAATGAGTCAATATGTGGTCCCCGCGTTAATATTCACAACATGTATGATACCGAAGAAAATTTAAATTCGTATTTTGAATACAAGTGGAAAGTGTACATTCGAATCGAGGCTGTGCTAGAAGGTGAGGAACGAGATGAATTCAAAAATTTTTCAGATTTTCACTGTAATTGTTTGCCGGCATGCAACTCGCTGGATTATGAATATAGCGTCGATATGGAAGATATGGATTTGGAGAAAATGGCAAACAAAAATTCTCGGAACTCATCGGTCAGTGAGTATATCGCTGTGATCGATATATTCTTTGGGGCAACCAAGGTGACAGGAGTGACGCGGAAACAATTTTATACGTTTTCTGATTTAATTTCGAATATTGGTGGGTTAGTGGGACTCTTTATGGGGGCGTCAATTATTAGTATTTTTGAAATGATTTACTTTTTTGTTGTGCGGAATGGCGGAATTGCTTCTAAATATAAATCTTGAAACCTATCAAATTCGTTTTTATTTATATTCGAACTCAATCAAATGGTATTATTTACATTTATCCATTACCAATTCGGACATTTGCGGCTGTATGTCCTCGATAACCTCACGAATTCCATCTTTAAGGTCTTGAATCGATTGTGGAGCATTGGCATAGACCTTATCTTTCACGTGGCCCAAATAAAAAAGTCTAAAGGTGTTAAATCACAAGATCTCGGTGGCCAATTGTGATCACCTCTTCGAGAAATAACACGGTCAGGAAACTTTTCTTGCAAAATTACGATTGTTTCGTTGCTTGTGTGGCATGTAGCGCCGTCTTGCTGAAAATAAACGTCGTCCACATGAGTATCTTCCAATTCCGGCGATAAAAAATCATTAATCATAGCTCGGTAGCGCAATCCATTAACCGTAACAGTTGCACCAGCCTCATTTTCAAAAAGTATGGTCTAATCATACCCACAGCCCAAAAACCGAACCAAACAGTGACACGTTGAGAATGGAGAGGCTTTTCAACAATAATTCTTGGATTTTCTGAACCTTAAATGCGACAATTCTGCTTATTAACGTAGCCTCCGAGGTGAAAATAGGCCTCATCACTAAAGATGATTTTTCGATGAAAATCCGGATCATTTTGATGCATTTGACGGGCCCAATCAGCGCAGATACGACATTTATGGTGACCGGCTTTAGATCTTGTGTTCACTGAACTTTAAACGCCTTAAGACTAAGAACTTTAAACGCCTAAGTCTTTATGCAAAATACGATGTCGTTTGTGGAATATCTAATTCCCAAAATCGGCGAGGAATCGACTAACCTGGGTTTTCTTCAACACTGCGAGCGACGAACACGGTTTCGATTCTTCACATCACTAAATTGTCCCTACAGCTCAAATTTTTCCACCAGTTTCCCTATTGCCGGCCGAGAAGGTGCTTCACGACGGCCAAAAAGTGCTTTAGTTTTGCGAACTGTGACTGCAAAATTTTCACCATTTATGTAGTGAATTTTAAAAATTTTAATTCGTTGTTGAAGCGTGTATTGAACCATTTTTAGTAATGGCGTAGTTTTTACTTGTTAAATGTCAAAAGATGACATCTTTTGATGACATCATCTCGAAATTGACAGCTGCCCAAATATAGCAGGCTATTCAAAATGAAACCTCTTATTGGGAAACCCTATAGCTTAACCTGTAACACAGTAAAATCATTGAATCAAGCCACATAAATTTAGCTTAACTTAATCACAATTCTAGTTTAAATCAAATTTCCATTCTTAAGCCACAACTAATTTTAATTTAATCTTGAATAGTGGGACTTAGTTACTGCTTAACTACTTGGCGTAATCTATATAAAAGTCTATTGCACATTAGCCAAAGACACAAAAGTTGAAATTGACCATCAATGCTGACGGCTTAACCTAAATACAAAAAATGGTGGCTTAATTCACATACGTTTAGCTTTAATCAAACCGTTTTAGTCAAATAATTCTACTTAAGTCACATTTATTAGTTAATCTTAACTCAATTACACAACACGAATTTATCTAAATTATGTGGGTTATATAACTTAAGCAATAATATTTCGCGTGATATCTCTACATTTAGCTTAAATCCAAATCAAACAACATATAATTTTAATTTAAGTTATACCTTAATGTGACTTAAGCGATCACTATGCATATACATTTTGGCTAATTTAGTGATAAAGACTAAACTTATGTTCTGGGTTAAAAATAGCTAAAATATTTTGATCAGCCACAATTATATAAGTCAGTTTTAGACTATAATTGTGTGTAAAGTTTTTAAATCAAGCTAAAGTTACATAAGTTTGGCTTAATTCATGCCCATAAGTCAAATAATTTTACTTAAGCCACAAATAATTTTAGTTTATGCTAACCTTATGTGACTTACAAATTAATTACCAAATTAAAAAATTATATAACTTGGGCGGAACTTATTTAACTTATTTAAATCACATAGTTTTTGCTTGTTCCATTCATAATTTTAGTTAAAATTAATTTACTTAAGCTACATATAAGTTTTGGATTAAGTTAGATGGATTATTTAATAAAAATAATAAAAAAATTTGAAGCGATATTTCCTTCAATTTAAGCCTAATACTTCTACTTAAGCTACATATATAATGTTTGTTTCAAGCTAAATCACTTTACTTTGATATAGCTAATTTATTCAGCTTAAATTACAATTGTATAACTCTGACTATAATTATGTATGTAAAGTTCCTGAATCTGGCTTAAGTAACCTAATGTGTGCTTAACTAATTTATGATCTCGGTTTAAATCAATTAGCTTTATTTAAGCCTAATATAGTTTTAATTTAAGCTAGAATTATACGACTTAGTTATACATTAACCTAAAATATCAGACTTAAGCTAAAATCATATGAATTATGGGCTATAACGTAGTCAGATAAACTAAGGTCATGTATAATCTTAACTAGCACAAGTTTAACATAATTCGTTAAACCAAGCTTAAGCCGTATATTTCTAGCGTATCGTGCTCAAAATTCTTGTTAAGATAAATAAGACTTAAAATCAAAACTATGTGAATTATTTGTGGCTTAATTAATTGGCTAAAGCTGAACTCTTATTATTTAGGCTATCCGGAGGCTTAGGATCGTATCAGGTTTAAGTATTTTTGAAATCGTTTTCATTTCTTCTGTCCGAAATGACAATGATATTTACCTTTAACTAAATTTCTGGACTTAAGCTTAAATTATATAATTTATTAATGTCAGACTAACCATAGTTTAATCTAATGTATATATGTGAGTTACCTAAAATGATAGACAATGGTAGGATCAAATAAGCCTTAAGTCAGGTAAATTTAGCATAATTCATTAAGTTAAGCTTAATTCAAATTTAAATCGAACTATTTTACAAAATAAAAGTAAAAAAAATGATTCTAAATAAGAAAGTGGATTAATGGCACTACTTAAGCGATATATACCATATTTAAATTATTTGTGTGGTCGTCGATCGATACAGACGTATACGTTAATAAAACGACGGTACTATCCAGTAACGCCAAGAAACCTTCTCACTTGTAGAATGTTTTTCGACCTAGGGAATTTAATAATGGGCTGACTTTGTCCGTCTTAGGTCTCAATCCTCGCTTTGAGAAGAAACTTGGTTTTGCGAAGATCATCCAGATAAACGAATACCTGCGGCCATGCAGTTGATGAGGATTCACATTGGACATTAACCGGCACAAGTATTTAGGTGCATTACAAAAACCGAAGGTTATGACCTTAAAATGATACACGTTCGTCCCGAAATAGTACACACCGTTTTTTTCTTTTGAAGCTAACTCCAAAGGCACCTGTCAAAAGGCACCCTTTAGATCCAGCGCAAAGGGAATGCGTCTTTTTTGGTAACGTTGTTGAGTTTTCAAGCGTCAAGGCAAATTCAAACATCGCCACTTTTCCTCGGTACGACCGCCATTGAGGAGCCCCACGCACTATGACTTTTCAGAACTACCAAATACTAACATCTTTAGCGTTGTACACTTCCCATGTCACTTGTTCAGGAACTAACCCCACATTTTTCCGATGTTATCAGTAGTTACACAGGTACTCACGAGCTCTGAAACAGATGATATTTGCTGATGAGCATCAACGTTCCAAGTTATTTTATTATTTCTTTTCGGACGATTACATCATGGGGAATGTATATAAAAATTATCCCGTTTCATTTTATTGGTGGGATGCTGTATTGTTTTGGTAGAATATATAAAGCAAATTTTTGTATGCACGGGGCAAATAGATAGAAAGTTAGCGAGTTGAAGATGAGTGAGTGAAATTAACAAATAATAATATGAAGAATATGAATTCGATCACAGATTATGGTGCCGGAAGTCATATCAAAATATTATTTTTCAATTTTTCCCTTTTTTATTGTTTTGTACTTGATACAAGAAAATTTGTTTGAAAGACGATTTTTTGTTGTTGTTGTTTTGACGTTTGCGCAAGACACAGGGTGTGAAATATTCAAATAAAAACAAGTTGTCGGATAATAATGATAGAGGGCTCATTGTTTAGGTAAATGTGTGGCGACTAAAAAAAAAATATTTTATTTTAGTTGTTAATTTTCCCTAAAAAACGAGCCCTCCATCATATTTATCCAACAACTAGTTTTTTTTTGTAGTCCGCGCATTTTTCAAATATTTGACACCCTGTATCTTGGGCTATGACAACAACAACGATAAAAATGGTCTTCCAAAACATTTTTCTTTAGTCAAATACTAAACAATACAAACCATAAATTTGTGTCCTCCACTTTGCTCTTTACTTATGTCGTGCCTTTCGGTATGGTCAACCAAAAGATTTCATTGAAGGATGCTGTGGTAAATGAGTTCACGCCTACAAGGGTAAGTTAATCCAAGCCTAGGTTCACCCATAGTTCTCTCCTAATTGAATCTTTTTCTTACTTCCTTATGTGGTCTTGCAAGCATTTATTTAACTTCGGAAAACCCCACCCCAATCCCTGAGTCTTAGTCAGCAGAACCATGGCCAAACCGAAGTTCTGAATAAATGATAATATAAATAATTTGAGTAACGAATGGCGGTAGCACGACAATTCACTGAAATCGCCAATTCAGTGAAAATGATCATTCACCGAAGATTTGATGTAAATGACATTATACAAAAATCATTTTCCAATCCCGTTTCCATCAAATAATTCGAATTCATTATAATCGGTATAGTAGTTCCTATGTATTATCATTTTCGGTGAATTGCCGTTTTCAGTGAATTGTCGTTTTCGGTAAATTGTCGTTTCCGATGAATTGTCGTTTTCGGTGAATTGTCGTTTTCGATGAATTGTCGTTTTCGATTAATTGCGTTTTCGTGGAATTGAGATTTTCGGTGAATTGTTTTTCGGTGAATTGTCGTTTTCGGTGAATGGTTTTTCTGTGAATTGTCATGGAACCAGGAAGAGCATTTATTTTTTCCGGTTTTGAACTGTTATATTTCTCCACCTATTCATGCCACCCACGTTTATTACAATCTGATTATTAAACGCGTATATTTTCTGTTGATAATGTGTAAATTATTCACCAATGGAATTATATAAGAACCAATCAAGATATTTCGTTGGCCAGTAATTTTTTCTCAGCGCTAAACTAGCTACTTCGTAACGAATAAGAATATGCCATATCTAAATTTACAATTATTGACTAACAAATTCTGAGTTGACGTTTACCACCATCATAGGGCCGTATTTTTTTGTAGATGAGCGGAGAAATGCAATCACAATAAATGGTGACCACTACAAGGTCATTTAGAAGCCAGACCTGGAAAGACTGCAACTCGAAAACATGTGGTTTTAACAAGATGGTGCCACTTACGATGCAACTCGCATGATAATCATTTCAAAATTTGATCCGGTTAGTTTTTTTCATGAGGCTACCTCAAGTCAAAGGTGTACATCAACCAAGTACCCTTTATACATGATGAAAGACCTTAAATATTTGAGGCGAAATTGCCGCTGTGTTACAAACACACTAAAAAAAGGTGGCAGATAATTTCGCGATTATGTGTATACCCTCTTAAAATTCGATGTAATTCTTGTATAATTAATTTATTTATTCTTGCTTTTCGTTTTCGTGGCAATATATAGAGAAAATGAGTCACACACATAGCCGTAGTACAGATGAGTCACACACATAGCCGTAGTAAAAAATTGTAGCCAATAATTCTGAATCTCACCTTCATAAAATGTTCGTTTTATACAGAAATCAGTATAGATATATCGATATGTTGTTGTACTTCTACATTGATTACTGAATGGTATCGCGCAAATTCGGACTACTCAATTAATGGTTTTCATCATTTTATGGCTTAGCAGAAAATTATTCAATAACGTTTCCATGTATGTAAATCAGCATATCGATCGGTTCCAATTGCTGCAAACAAGGCGTATAACAATTGAATTGGAAAAGTTTTTTTTAAAAGCCTAAATGCAGATGACTGGTTCTGTATTGCTTAAATAAATCAATTACAAACAGATTTCACAAATTTTATTTTTTATAAATTTTTTTTATAAATTACTGTTGAAATCTTAATATTTAGAAATTTCTTAGCAATGGATTATCATGCGATGATAATTCAGGAAACAAAATCATATTTGAACGGTCTCGGACATAATCGACCCCGATAATATTTACATTCAAACCATTATATCCTTGTATCGTCAGCGCATTAATTGTGTCATATACATCGTCGGTACGAAATTGAAAATCACCGAAGTAATTTCCATCGATAGCAATATGGAATGTACTAGTACCAAAACCGATTGCGATTCGAAATTTTTGGTGCAATTTGAACGGAAATGGATGGTATAGCTTGTTACGCCCCCATCTGTATGTAGTTTAAAGGGTTTAGAATTAATGATATAATACGATTTACATATATGTTTATATACCTGTTGTCCGGATAAAAATTATTAAGTTCCACTTCACATGATTGAAACCGTGAAGAAATAAGTAATCCAATTTGTATGTTATTATCTTGCCTTAAGCAAATATCGAAATAACCTGTCGGACTACCAATTGGTGTACCGGTTATTACAACAACAGTTCCGCATTGTGGTGGATTCATAAACCCTTGTGAATATATAAAACGATGATCGACCGTGATCGATTGCAATGTATCATGACGTTGATTTATACCTCGAATAAATTCAATATCACCATCGGCTATGATCGTACGCACTTCAGATATTTTTAAACGATGTTTATATTGGCAATATGGCTTACCATTGATTGCAATTTCATACCAATCATGTTTCACGATAAACGTAAATATAAAATTGTGTCCACAATGACATCCAAGATCATTGGATTCAAGATTACGATAGTGAAGGCGCTCTTCAGAACCCCATACATATTTTGTTTTTGTGTTGCGTACAATGATATCTTCGTGTTTGCGCCACGATAGATGTAGCGGTATATTTTCACTAATTGTTCGACCCGATGCCAAATTTAGATTAAATCTGTTGGCGTTATGAGGTAGAGAACCATATATTTCAATAACGTGACCAACCTCTAGAGGTTCTGGTAAATTACTTATAAACTTTGCACTCACTGCACCCATTTATATTTTTAAACACTTTCAAGATCGTCAAGCACTAACTATAGTTTAATTATGACTGACTTGATATCGGTTGTGTTTTATTTCTAGTCGATTTGTTATTCACAATAATATACGATAAAGAAATTACGCTAACTTACTAATCTAATTATCTTGAAATCCCTGAGATATACATACAAATGTAAGTAAGGTACATCACCAAATTATGTGCGGTTTTTTCTAAAATTGTTAAACGCTAGATAACATACTCGTAACTCTTTGCACACGGTTTGAATGTAAATATTATTGTGAGGTATTATGTCCTAAGCCACATGGTTTTGTTTGATAAATTATCGTCGCATAATCATCCATTTGATAAGAAATATGTATTATGATTTCAACAGTATACATTGTTTTGGCTAATAAAAAATGTGAAATCTGCATGTCGATCAGACAAAAAACCAACCAACTTTAAACCGCATGTTCTAATTTTTGTTTAGCCTAAATGCAGATAATTATTATACACTATTTTGCCACCATGCCATATGGGCGGTATAAACCCACTTTTATTGAAATTGGGAATCAAATTTATGGTTTAGAAGTGGAATTCAAATTCGAATAGGGTTAACTGCCATAATAATATTGTTTCTTTGTTTCTATTTAAGAATGCGAAATAATACCTTAGTTATACATATAGTCGCAAAGTTGATATAACCTGACATGATCTTGTAGCAATTTCGAAAATAGGTAAATCGATATAGAGTGATGCATACAGTTCTAGAAGAGATGGGAAAGTGCATGACGAAAGGTTTTGAAGATGCCAAATGCATATTACCTTCAAACACTTTTGCAACCTGAAAGCAAATCATCGACGTAGAAATCGAATTTTATTATATTTTTAACGTTGGTGAAATCTGAAGGCAAGTCGTCTGCCAGAAACGTAGCATCGGCTGTGCCACATACGTGACAGAATTCAAACGAGAATGCAAGATTGAACAATTAAAGTTGTAAGCATGGAGACTACGCGCTGTTAATCGCGATCATCAGTCGAAATATCTTTTCCAAATCGGCTGCGAATGCAATTTCCCGTTTCCAAAATCTAACTAAAATCGAAAATAATTCTTGTAATATTGACGACCAATGTATCGTTCAGTGACACGTCTGACGAAGGTTTTGAGGACCCATTAAACACAATGCGTAACTTTGTTGGTGAGCTTGAATTTTTCAGTACGGCATGATGAGAGAAATAAAATGTCGTCACGCTAGAACTTTTAACCTCACGGTGAGGGATAAGAGACATACTCGTTTGACTCAAATCTATGGATTCCTTCATAAATTTTACGAAGTCGTTCTTTAGTACTGGGAATTTTTAGAATCGACGTTCAATGGTCGGAAGTCTACGGTTTGCCATAGATACCGAGTCTTCGAGATCGCAGGAGAAACTGATTTAAATGGTAATCGCACGACGTATTTACCTATGATAAAGTCCTTAAATGTATTCTCCTTAAAATGAGACACGCACCAGTGCTCAGTTTGGATGGTATAGATCCATATAGCAATCATTTTGGAGCGATATAAAGAAAGAAGATCATCATCAGGGTGATATTTTTGGAGCCACACTATAGTTTCAGAAAAATGCCCCAACCAAGAAGTATATCCACATCGGGGCATAGCTGGTTAAAATAATAATGATGAACACCGAGCAGGTCGGTAAAGTGTCCATTCTTGTGGACACAAACGTTTCCATCCCGGTCCCGAATGGCGTACGACACTGGCCTGAAAGTATGGTACAATCCGGTAATTCCTTTAAAAAAATTACGCAAACTGTGCTCATTGCTGAGTTGTTGTACTTAGCCTAGCTCCTAGCAAGGGCAGCCTTGTTTTTCCTCGTGATTGTAAGATTTTATTGTACTTCTCACTGCACTCGTCATGAAACCAATAGTTTTTGGGTCTGACTATCACTATAACTAAGGTTTGCCGAGCAGCACTGAAAACCAAAATTTTCAATAACTCACAGACAGAGTTCACACAGACAGACTGGTAAGTAGATTCCTCAATACTATGGCTGACAATATAGTTTCTTTTGATTTTCATTTATCAGAGATGCGTTTCGCTGTGTTCCAGTGTTCCAAATTCCAAAAAATTCCAAACTCCAAGATTTCCGAGGTCATCTCCATTGTAGAACAACGTATAGCCCTGAGACAGATGGTCACCGCTTGGCGGTAACTATTTTTCCTATTGTTGACATTCCAAACAGTAGATTTTTTTACAGACGCGGG
This sequence comes from Tipula unca, assembly GCA_951394425.1. NCBI lineage: Eukaryota > Metazoa > Arthropoda > Insecta > Diptera > Tipulidae > Tipula > Tipula unca. The sequence goes on along the minus strand of OX596380.1, from coordinate 172,491,411 downwards.
TCGTCAGCCCAGCGATCCAACCGTTAAGTTGGCACCAACAAAAAGCAAAGGATACTGTGGTGGTATTCTTGGGAAACATGTTGAAATTCAGATTTACGTGCCATGTGTGTCCCCCGACCCTTTTTTTCATAATTAATAGAATAAATAAAATGGAAGGCATATGGACCTATAGGCCAATGACAACCTACCTAGGCCAAAAACCAAAAAAGTCCTTCGCTAGATCAGTAAATTACCGGATTGCATAAAAGAACTCCAGGTATTCGATGGAAACCCAAATACAGTATGTCTATTGACTGTATAGTGTCGAAAGTATCCTAACAGATTACGAAATCGTGAAAGGGAAATCAATATATCGAGCAATCCTATAAGGTGCATACCACAAAAAATTCGAGGTACAGCAGACTTAGCTCTGATTTTTTATAACCTATTCAATGGAAAGTGGAGTACTACCCGCAATGACGCCACCACAATTAAAACATCCAATTATTATGGAAGTGGACGAATCTATACAAACAAAAAGAGCAAATTAATTAATGAATCGGCCCAACTATAAACGAAACTGCAATTCGGACATAAAAGTCAACCCACCAAAAGTATAAAGAGTATTCCATATCGAACCGCAGCTGATGAGGAGAAATCATACGTAGAATACGTTGAAGAAAATGGTGAACTACAGGAGCAATAGATTAGGTTAGGTTAGGGTGACCGTCCTAATAGATTAGCATAGACACAATTTGGTCCGTATAAGTGTACCACATTTACTGTTACCACCTCTTCACTCGTCGAACCATCCTGAGCTTACCACGAATCGTTGGAGGCCCTTGACATCGATCATACTGAGATTTGTTAGATCGTCTGAAAGGGATTATCCAATAAATTTTATTCTGCTGTACGCTACTGTAGGACAGGTGCAGAACAGATGAAGCACAGTTATATCCTTCTCCTCATCACCACAGCTACGGCAGGAATCATGGGCAGAGACACCCAGTGTTCTCGCATGTACCCCAATGAGACAATGTCGCATTATATAGATCCCACAATCATACCCAATATGGTATCATCAAAGAAGGCCGGATCTGGACCGGTCAAGGCTAGGCCAGATTTACCTGGTTATTACACACGGACTAACGTTAGACCATCTCTCGTTTGTTTCTTTTATGGATTCTTCCTAAAGCAGTAGTTTACAGGAAGCAAGCGGTATCTTTTAATCCAGCCTGCTTTGTGATATAAGGCGTGCTGTGGCCTTGCAAGCCAGCTCATCCGCCTTTATATTCGCTACGATATTGAAGTGGCCTGGCCTCCACGTCAAGGGGATGTTGAACTGACCAGCCATCTCATTCAAAGATGCCAGACAGTTTTGGGCTGCATTTGACATCAGAAAGTGTGATTGTAGCGTTCGACTAGCAGCCCGGATATCAAAAATACGAATATCCCTTGTAGATATTACATTATACTTCAACCAGTCTTCCAGACTACCATTTATCGCGATAAGTTCAGCTTGAAAAACACTGCAAGAGCCGGGAAGACGTAAAGAGATGTTGATCCCTAGTGCCTCACAGAATACCCCACAGCCAACCGCTCTATCCCTTTTTGTGCCATTCGTGAAGAAGCTTAGAGCCTTATTGACCATAATCGTCTCTTTCAGCCAGTCCTCTATGGTGGGAAATTCAGTTTGGAATCTCACCTCAACACATCGTAAAGTCTCACGAAAACCTCTGTTGCACAGGATCAATGATTGCCCCATATTGTTACAGGTACACATAGATATGGATTTAAGCCGAATGGCTGTGCAATATGCAAGCTGCTTGGCCGCAAGATCCAAGGGAATGAAAGAGAATTTCCTGGGCTTCGGTAGGTGTGCTCCAGAGGGCCCCATCTTATACACATAAAGGGCGGTTCTGTAGACTTTCATCAATAGTTTCAGGTTAGCCATCAGTTTTAATGCTGGCCCAATGGCATTTTTGCAGGTGTAGAGCGCTACAGTAGCTTTACTCTTTCTAAAATGTTCGGTTCAAAAAAGCCCGAGGTATGTCGATCTATCCGTAAAGATCAAGCGAGTACCATTTTATATTGGCGGGTCAGAAAAAATAGTTAACTCAACACCAATCGGACTCCAACCCATACATTTGAATTTTTGAAGAACATTCAATTATCAAATGTATGGGTTGGAGTTCGTTAAGACGTCTAAAGCACACAATTAAGCACATATACGTTATGCAATTTGGGATAAATTCGCAGTTCAGCTAAATATACTTCGCGTGTTAACAGTTATAGTTAGTCTTTTGGATTAAATAAAGAGGGCAACAGTCCAAATAAATCTACTTTAAATTTAACTCAACATATAATTTTAACTTACTTACCTCGGTACTTATTATGCAACCTCGATGAGACGAATAGAAATGGTTTAAGGCGTTCGGATCTTAATCAACATATTTCAAATTAATAATTCACACACTAGTCCGGTGCGTAATCGTCGCGCCCCATTCCATCCTCATCAAACAAAAACAAGTTAAAGATATTTTTGTAATTTTAAATTTTATTCCGCAAATAAATTCAAATCAAGATAATTTGTTATCCATATATATTCCATAACCGTGAAATTTAATCGATCAAGTCTTTCTAAACATAATGAATCACACATTAATTATTATGGCCCTCGTGAGCATTTCATTTACAACTCACCTCTCTTTCATTATATATGAGAACATGCACATATAGATAGTTTTCGTAAAATTATTCCTCATCACCGCAGCTGCAACAATCACAGCAATGCTTTGCAATAATGTACAGCGAGAAGCAGCAAATGAATAAATTGCAAAAGTCAATAAAACAGCTACAACAGCATGAGCATCTCTCGTTACAATTTTGTTGATCTGGATCGGTTTGATTTTCCATTTTGTAAATTTTTTGTTATATGAAAGTCTACGCGTCTCGATGCAATGGTGGTAAAATTTGTACTAACCGCTTATCAGTATAAATAAAATCAATCAACTTGAGCGCGTCGATAAGACTGTAGATTACGCGGGGAAATTTAATCTTTTAAGACCATCTAGGAGACAGTGAAGACGTTTGGTTAACGTTTATTTATAGGTGTGCGTATGACACATTTCGATTTTGGTGCTGCGGATTATATCGACTTTTTAAAATATCGGAAACACATTTGTTTGTTAAAATATCGCGGTGTTCATATACATATATAGAAAACTAATAGCGAAATGGCCCCTGTGGTCGGGGGGCACTCACATGTCTCGTATATCTAACTGTTTGCAATATCAACAAAAGAAAAACTGGATACCGCCAAACCACCAACGGATCCCCGCCCAAATACCCGGACACGCGATTTAGGATCGGAACGTGCAGTCATTTAGAAAACCAGGAGCGTTAGAAGGCCTAATCACTTGCATGAAGGAGTAATAACTGATTATGTACAAGCTTTGCTTGTGAATGAAGTTAACCAACCTGTCGAGAATTTGTGTACACGCGCCCACAGAAGGTAGCCAGCCCCAATATACGGACTCATTTTACAATGACACTCATTTTACCTTGATTTGGACGGTCTGATGGGATCTATACCCGAATACGATGTTAGAATGGTAATTGGGGATTTTAATCCTAGAGCTGACATAGGTCCGTAAAACATAGGTCCGTACTCCCGACCCGAAACTGCGACCGATAATGGTGAGAGAATGATGTACTTTGTAATTACTCACCACCTTAGAGTAGCAAGGGCTTATCGGCCAGCAACCAAATACGTAGGCAGCGATCATTATTTGGTCGCTGTCAGGCTTTCCTTTTCGTACCAGTCTGGGAACACAGTGAAACGCACATAAAATTTTGTCAGGGACAAGATTCAGGAAACTAATTGTCAGTCTGACTGTGTGAACTCTGTTTGTCAGGAACTGAAAACTGCGATTGCCAGTGCAGACTTTAGGTATAGTCAAAGTCAGACCCAAGAATGATTGGTTTGATGAATAGTGTCGTCTTGCAGTCAAGCAACCAAATATAGCCCATAGTGAAGTGCACCAACGTCTAACAATCGAAAGGAAAAACAAATCTACCCTTACTCGGAGGACAGCTAAGCGGATTTGTAGACGAAAGAAGCGTGAATGGTGTAAGGCGGGGTTCTGAAAGTACAACAACTCAGTAATGAACGCAATTCGGGTACTTTTTTTAAGGGATTTACTGGATTGTACCATAGTTTCCGGCCTGCGTCAACCGCCATTCGGGGCCGGGATGGAAACCTCTGTGTCAACATCGATGCAGTACTCCACGCATGGAGTGGACACTTCACCGACCTGCTCGGTGTTCATCAGGCGTCACACCTAGTAGTTGAGTCACCTCAAATACAGACTGCGAAAATTTGCATTGAGGATCCATCCTATGAGGAATTCACTAGGGCCATGCAGAGACTAAAACGAAACCGATCACATGGGGTGAACTGTGATCGACGAATGAGTACGAGAGATGGCTCCTTACATTTGAGAGAAGAATCATGCGAGTGATTTACGGCCCAAAACGTGAATAGATTAAGATCCCCGATATTATACGGGGAGTAAGATCTCAGCGAGTATACGCTGGCTCGGTTACGTTCTGTTTGCTGATCCGGAAGGAACTGCGCAGCGATCACTAAAAGGAGAGCCACCATATGGTAGGCGCAGAGGTCGCTGCAGGCGTCGACGGCTCCACGGTGTAGAGAACGAATAGGCTTCTTCAGATTGTCTAAGACAGTATGAAGACCATGCTCAGGATCGAAACCGTTGGAGCCAAATTGTTTATACAGTAAGGGGCCAGTAATGGTCTTAAAACTGTTATTATTAATAGCGAAATACGTATACAAGCCTGCTTACATGCATATTCAACAAATTTATCAAATTAATGTATAATTTACAGAATTTCTAAATACACACATTTATTTGCATGATGTGCATGGTAATTATATTCTAAATTCTATTTGCCATTGGAACGCACATAACATGCAACTATATACACATACGTTTAGTTTCAAATCACTAATTCATCATGGCAGACGGTTTGGCGAAACAAATGAAGAAATTTTTCAACTACTCGTCGAAAGATGAGTTTCGCTTAGTAAAATTATGGCTGCTACTTTGTGGATTGTATCCAACAGAAATTGTAACAAAAAATACCGAATCTGGTCGCATAAATCTTCGATATATTCCTGCTGGTATAATATTTACGCTAATACATGTATTCGGCTACATTTATTGCGTTTATTGGTATTTACAAATCGACACCCGCGTAGAAATGGAATTTGCCACAAATGAGATTTCATCGATGGCGCTCGAACTACAAATTAATCTGGAAATAGTTTGTGTTATTTCGCTGTTCCTCTCGATCGCAATGGTAAATAAAAATCAACGCAAAATCCATAAGCGTTATATGAAGGTGGTACGTCTATTGGTCGAGTGTAATGTGAATCCGGAAAAAATTCATCGGAATATTTATAAATTTTGTATTAGACTGGTGATTTCGTGGATTGTGACGGCAGCACTTGCAATTTTCATCATTGTATCGTTGCACGCAAAATTGAAATATAATTCTGTACCGTGGTTTAATTTTTATGTGCGTGGCGTGCCGCATCTGTACTTATTTTTGAAAATGGCACATTTTTTGATGTACGTCAAAGTGGAGGAATACTTATATTCTGAATTAAATACAATTTTGGAAGAAATACTTGACGGGCCACCAATAAGTGAACGGTTCCGTTATGTAAATTGAACGTAAAAATAAATGTTGTCTAATATATTTGAGAATAACGTGTTTTAATGTGAATTTTAAGTGAACCTGAAAATCGCGGTTTTAAAAAACATATTTATTCCTAATGTACCTTTTTAAAATAAATTAAAACAAACCATACTTAACGTTTATTGATTGCTTTTGATCCGGAACTTTGCAGCGATCTCTGAAAGGAGAGCCACCATATCGTAGGCGCAACGGTCGTTTCAGGCGACCTTGATTTCCACGAACGGTTATTGACTGCTTGGAAATCTAAAACCGCCTTACTGCGGACCAAAAAGAAATTCTGTTCCAAGATTTTTAAGATCATCCCCACTGTAGAGCAACGTATAGCCCTGGGACATGTGATCTCCATTTTTTAGACCAGCAAGTTTCTTAAACAGCTACGAGTTCCAGCCGATTCATGCCTATATGATTAAGCTCACTTGTAGACTCAGTTGTAGACATTATAAACAACTTTAGTTTTTTATAAGTTGTTTACCCCCATCCACGCAGGGGCCGATAAGAGTCGGTTTCGGCCTATACGGCAACAATTTCAATGTTGTAAAAGTAAAAACTGTAATTAATAATTTAATCTAATTAGTTTACAATTTACCAGATTTCTATAGGTAATTTTATTAACACACAATGTGCATTGTAATTGTTGTAAGTTCATAGCAGACAGTCACGCTATATATTCAAACAAACATTGAAATTTTTCAATTACATACTACTAATTAATTAAAAGTTTTGATATAAAAAAAATGTCAATGTTGACAGCTTATAGATTGAGAGATGGGCATTTACAATAGCTTAACTGAACACTAAATCTCAATATGCCAAAATATCGATGTTGTCTGCTCAGTTATCTACGTAATACTCTGTGTCGACAACGGCGTAAATTACATGGCGTAATCTACCTTCTGATTTACAAAGTAGATAGGCAGTAAATCTTAAAAATATCAATGAATGTTTTATATATTATAGAAGCACATAACTAAGCCGCCAAAATAAACCTACTAATATAAATTCAAATTCTGTCATTATAGAGATCAAAATAGTTTGCGATGTCACCGTTTTGCGTATGTGACCTACTTTTACTCACAGTGCTGCACTTCTACTATTGGCTAGACCTGACAATTTTAAAGGTAAGTAATATCGGTTCAAACTAAAAACTTACCAACTCTAAAAATAATCTTGCTAACTATTAAAAATCTGGTGAAAAACTACATAATTACTTTCATTCATTATTCCTTCCTTGTTCTCCTCCATTATCAAGCATACCAATTTTGAGTAGTTCCTTAAATAAATTTTGAATTTGAAATGAGCTAAGCCCAAGGGATATCTAGCGCTGCCGAAGGAGGATTGACTAACGTCCCTCCGTCAAAACAGCGCTACAGGAATATACGCTCGGCTTTCAGGATCCTGGCCAGGTGGGCTGCAACCCCTAAGGGGCAGCTCACGGCTGAGCAAAAGGAAACCGTGGTATGGGCCAGGAAAACGGTAGGCAGTGATAGCTCGGAGAGGGACCATGTGTCGAAAAAACAGCGGTCCCACGATGAGCTAGAACCTGTCGACACAAAACGGGCCAAATTGCTAGCGGAGAAGGAAACTCCTCACAAGGTTATGCCGAACCACAAGTCATTCTGCGACATTGTGAAGGAGCGTGTAAAGATCAACAAATCTTCAAATAATAATCTTATGAACTAGCGTTGGTCATTACCTAAACCTAAATAAAATTGAAAGAATCTAAAACTACTAATTGCCTCATGGCCGGTTTAAGGTGTTAGGCGACCCGTGCTAACAAACTACCAGGCTTTGGGCCCATTTAATAAAGCCCAGTCGCAAACGGAGCCCTCTGGATACCTGGATACCTCTAAAAGCCGGAAGCAACAGAAGCAGCTCAAACCGTAAAGGTGGGCTCCCTCATAAACACCAGAAGGGGACAACTCCAGGGCGCCAAAGCCAGGGACTAGCCAAACCCAAAGGAAATCTAGCGCTGCCGAAGGACGCTCGGCTTTCAGGATTCTGGCCAGGTGGGCTGCAACCCCTAAGGGTCAGCTCACGGCTGAGCAAAGGGAATCCGTGGTATGGGCCAGGAAAACGGTAGGCAGTGATAGCTTGGAGAAGGACTATGTGTCGAAAAAATAGCGGTCCCAGGATGAGCTAGAACCTGTCGACACAAAACGGGCCAAATTGCTAGCGGAGAAGGAAACTCCTCACAAGGTTATGCCGAAACACAAGTCATTCTGCGACATTGTGAAGAAGCGTGTTTTGGTGTTACCCGTCATTGACAGGAGTCATGAAGACGGGAGCATAGCATAGCAGGCCAAGAGCGCGCGTATGGCTGCCAACCAGACCGGGCAGCCCTTTCCAACAGGGAATTGGAAGATTGTGAGACCAGAGGATGCCAAGGGGCGCTAGTGATTATCTATTATGGTAATCAATAAGGAGTCCCTGGCTCCTCTTGCCATGACTAAGGGAGTAATCGACTTCCGTTTGAAAGGTGGACGAACACTCTCTCATGTAGTGTAGCAAGGCAAGTCTGGCCAAAGCTGGACTTGAAACACTCAAAGACACTGATCTCCCTACGTAGACGTGAACTAAAAACGATCGTGGGGATACTCACAGGACACTGCCTACTTTTAGAACATGCGAAGAGGCTACCTCCTATGCACATGCCCGGCTTTGGCACACAAAAGACATACATATTTGGGCAAATTATTAATGGACTGCCTCTCTGATCTCGAAAACTGTAAGGTGCGATACTTATCACGCTACATAAGTAGCTCAAACTTGTTCTCATAAGGGTAATAGGGAAGTAAGATCCTGTGGTATCATAACGGACCGTCAGCAGCCACTCAACCTAACCTAACCTAAAACTACTAATTTTGTAAGGCAGATCTGGAAAAAAGCTAGATGTTAGCAATACTGGTGAACTTTAAAATTATCTATAAAATAATCAACGTCGTTATTCAGTATGCGCATTGGCCCAAATCTGCATATTCTACACAATTTCGTACAGTTATCGCATCAAAGTGACTCCTATGGTAGTCTGGTGCCAAGCTGTCTTAGGGGAATCAAGTTGGTACTTGTGGCCACCTCCGTATCTTGCAGCTTCCAAAAGTGTGCGTTTTACCTCACCATGGTGACCACCGGGCAACTAGTACACCAATTTTATGTGGTGTACTAGGCGAAAACACGGCGGTTAACAACTGGGGCGGGTTAAAGTGTTAACCGTATCATACTAACCTGTGTTTTGCGGATCTCAGCACAGGTGGACTTCCTTTCTCCGCTACTCGTGGGACCTATTATGGATTATGAAAAAAAAAAAATAAAAAGAGACTGGCACTCTTAAAAAACCGGCCACCAGTGCTGTGGAGACATTCCCCAAAGCGCAAAACGCGCCATAACATACAAACGAGTCTGGCCCCTCGAAGCCAAAGGGCAAAGGCAAGAATGCTGGCCAACAAGTATCAAACTAGCAGACCAGGAAGAGATGCTGGCGCTTTATCTCCAAGGTCAACAACATTCCGTTGGAGCAGAGAACAAATAGAGACAAATTACTGAGCCGAAGCAGGAGGGTTCCTCTGAGATCTCACAGCCGAAAAGGCAGAGATCTGATGAAGACCCGCCTACGGGTGCAAAAAAGAAAATGGTTCTGGGCACTGTCACCAGGCTCAAAATCAGCAATTCGGATCTGCCAACGGCCACCTGGAAGATTGCCAGGTTAGAGGAGGTGAAGGCGGAAGCAGATTACAGATCGGCCGATACCATCCTCAACATAGACTCCTTGGATGCTCTGACAAAATCTGGAGGCTGAATCAGCAACGGATTTGAAGCGATTACGCTCAAGGTTTATAAGCGCAATGAAGCCGACATATCTGGGGTATCTGCAGCAGGTGGGGATACCACTTGTGAAGTCCCGCCGGGTGTTGGTGACCAAGAAGTCCAGAACATCCCGAAAAACGCGCAGGAGACAGATGTCGAGATCGTTGAGGCTGTCCAATCGCTGAGGCGGAGTCTGACTCAATAGTGGTGGAGGTAATCACTATCTAATGCTTATGATCCTTCAGATCAACCTCCATCACTGTAAACCGCCTCGGCGGCCCTTTTGCTCAAAATGGAATCTAAGTCCATTGATGTGCTTCTGGTCCAGGAATCTTGGGTCAGTGGTGACCGGGTACTTAGGCTCAGAACTCCCAAATACAAAATATTATATGCGAAAAATGAAGGTAAGATACGTTCCAGCATTCTCGCTAGAAATAATTTGTATATTTTTATACTACTCTGGTTTATATCGGCCTACCTACCATATGAGGGGAAAGCATGCCAACTGGTAGGTTGGGGAGAGCAATAACGGAGGCTCAAAGACGAAAAGTAGGAGTCATCATGGGCAATGATGCTAATGCCCATCACTCCATTTGGGGAAGTACAAATATCAACAGGCGAGGTGAGTTACTCCTTGATTTTATTTTAAGTAGTAACCTAAATATATGTAATATCGGGTGTAAGCCAACCTTTATTACTAAAAATAGACAGGAAGTTGGACATCACACTAGACAGTGTCCGAAGACCATTCCTTTTCTGACCATTGTTATCTCCAGTACGAAGTGGATACAAAACCCACTAGAAAACCATCCTTCAGAAATAGGAAGAAACCTGATTGGGATTCCTCTAGAATCATTCTCGGTAATTCATTACAGGAGCTTGATGTTCTAGTAACCAAGCTATCTGTTGCCTCTAACAAAGCCATGTTAGTTGCATGTCCTATCAGTAGGCCTTTGGGTAAGTCTCGGCCACCCTAGTAGTCGAGAGAACTCCAAGGTACTCATATGGAATGCAGGAGAATGTTCAAGAAAGCGAGGAACACAAATCCCGCAGCAGAATGGGACTGTTATAAGGAAGTCCTCAAAACATACAAGTACGAGCTAAGAGCAGCTAAAACAAGGGCCTGGAGGCTCTACTGTTGTAATATACAGGAGTCCTCGGAGGCGGCAAGGCTTCGCAAAGTACTGTGTTCTAATCCTTGCATCCCGAGCTATCTACAACGACCGGATGGTTCATGGACTACTTGTAGTGAGGAATACCTGGACCTACTACTAGAAACTCATTTCCCGGAGTGCTCGGTACTATCTCCCGAGGAACCCAAACATCCCAGGAGATTTCTCGGTATGGCTGGCTGGTACGACACGTTTATTCTTAATTTTGCGGCGGTTAAAGCTCATATAACCGATTGTTTAAAAAAAGGAAACTTTGTTTGGACTGAGTACGCTCAAGAACCTTTTAAACAGCTTAAAACTTTATTGACGGCAGCTCCAGTATTGGTGAACCCATCTTCGAACCAGCCCTTTTTTATAATACGCCGTGACGCAAGTACAGAAGGTTTGGGCGCTTTGTTATATCAAAAAGATCACGAGGAAAATGAACGACCCATTGCTTATATGTCCCAAAAATTGAATAAAGCCCAAAAAAAATTATTCGGTAACAGAGCTGAAGTATTTGGCAGCAATGTTAGCAGTAAAACATTTCAAACCATACAAGCGAAACAATTAAAAACTCATAGCAAAATATGAAACTTTCAAAGCTTTAAAAGCGCACTCAATCGCACATTAAAAGCTCAAATGGGTAACATGTATAAAATCGATAGGGCATGGCAACGTGCATATGTTGATTTGCTTGAACCTTATCCACGGCCAACACAGGGAAAAATAATTTTAATCGTTTTGGATCACTTCACCAAATTTGTTGTACTTAAAGCATTAAGCAAAGGTACATCGCAACAGATAATAGAGTTCCTAAAAAATGATATCGTTTCTGTCTATGGAGTGCCGGAGATTATCCAATCTGATTTAATGGTACTCAGTTCAAGAGTGCAGAATATTCGGATCTACTAAAGACATACTAATAAAGGATTCAGTGTTTCATACTTTGAACTTGACTCTTTTTCGATATGGATTCTGAGTGGAATCAATTTTTATTTCAAATTCATATCAAGTCCGGCTCAATAGAATATAAGTTGAAAAGTGGTTGATCATATTTTGAATCCATCCTAGGCATTTCCTATTGTAAAACTGTATTTTCCACAGTAGATTCTCTTATTTTCGTATGCCACTAACTTGCCCTAAGGCTACAGAACTCGTTCAGATGTTGTTGAGTATGTACTACGCTACTGAAAAACTGTGTCCTAAGCGAATATATAACACAGTGGCCCAATTTATCAACCAACGTCATTTAAAAAAAAATCGAGAACATTGTAGTGCCCTATTTTTCGCTCCCATTCCAGTTTCAAACGAAACCAACTTATCAAAAACCTACTAAATTTATAGTTCATGGTCCTAGAAAACAACAAAACAAATTATGTTGTAATCACAACAAATAACATACATTTGGAATCTCCTTCGCAACGACACACAAAGTTTGATCGATAAACTTCAATAAATTAGTTCATGTCGCGAATTTGGATAAAACCCGCGGTATTTTTCACGTAAAAATGATTAGTTGAGAATTAGCCCCTGAGTCGAGTTTAGTGAAATAATATTTAAATTGTCGCTTAGCGATGGGGAATACCGAGAGTAATGTGACGAGTGGTGTAAAAAAGCAAGCAGGCGTATCAACACAATTTGTTTACAAATTGGTCGATTTGAAAGGTGGTGGAATTCTGGTCGACATGATGAAACGAGCTACACAGAGTAAACAATACGCTGAAATTGATCATGCCATCAAAACAAAGATTGAACCGTTGCTGTATAATAAGGGACAAGGCCGTTATGTCCCCATTTCGAGTTTGGTGTTGCTACGAAATAAGGAGCGACCGAGACACAAGCAACTTCCGGATATACGTGCGATGGAAAATCCCGAAGAAGATTTTGTGTTTGAGGATCATTGTCCAAAGGTTTCCGAACTCGAGTACTTGCAGAACCCGAGTGGTTATCGTGACGTATGCTGGGATTTAAATGAACGTGGTGCTGTTGGTGAAACTGTATTACATTTGTGTCTATTGAATGCCACCTCGTTGCACGCTGATTTGGCAAAACGAATTTTAAAATTCTATCCAAAACTTATCAATGACGTGTACATGGGTGACGAATACTATGGTGAAAGTGTGCTTCATGTGGCGATCGTGAATGAGGATCCGGCTATGGTGAAATTTCTGCTCGATGCCGATAGTGACGTTGATGAGCGGTGTGTCGGTACATTTATGTGCTCGGAAGATCAAAAAGCGTCTCGTTATGATTCGTTGGAGCATGAATACGTTGGTGTGACCGCGTTCACAAATTACGAGGGTTACGCTTACTGGGGTGAATATCCGCTAAGTTTTGCCGCATGCTTGGGACAAGAAGAATGCTATCGATTGGTGTTGGCACGCGGTGCAAATCCCGATGCCCAAGACACAAACGGTAATACAGTATTGCATATGCTTGTAATATACGAAAAGCTTACGACGTTTGATATGGCGTACGAAGTGGGATCATCGCTACAAATACGGAACGTTCAAAATTTAACACCATTAACTCTGGCTGCCAAATTAGGCCGAGTCGAAATGTTCTTTCACATCATGAATTTGGAGCGTGAAATTTACTGGCAACTCGGTAGTATCACTTGTGCCGCGTATCCACTGACCCAGTTCGACACAATCGACGTGGAAACGGGCAATATAAGTAAAAATTCAGCCCTCAATTTAGTGGTGTTCGGCGACAAAGATGAACATTTGGAACTGCTCGATGGCGTTCTCATCGATTTACTCAAAACCAAATGGAATACGTTCGTCAAATCGAAATTTTATCAACAATTTTATTTATTCGCGTGCTACTTCGTAGTAACTCTAGTTAGTTTTTTGTTGCGGCCGGGGCCTGAACTATCCGATTCGGACGACGACGATGCAGACGATAGTAATGGCAAAAACGATAAAGAGACGGCCAAAAATGCATCAGTTGCAGCTCGACTGATTATGGAAAATATAACAAAATTGAAATTTAATCGAGAGACGGAGAGTTTAGGATCGCAGCCGGACGGTGGTGCCCGGATCGAATTAAAATCAATGGAATTTGTGCGTGAAGACGATAATAATCCGTTTTGGTATAATCAGACGGAGTATCATGAATCGCGTTTTGAATTTTTAACATTGTGGTGGAATTCGTATTCCGAATATACGTTGCTGAATGTTGATACGACGCAAAATAAAGTTCGCCTTATTGCCGAACTATTTCAGGTGATTGGCGCAATTATGTATATTTTTATTGCGCTACGGGAGTCCCGATTTTTAGGTTATAAAATGTTCATCGAAAATTTAATGACTGCGCCGTCGCGGGTAATGTTTTTGTTTTCGTGCTGTCTCATGATGTTTGTGCCGTGGCTAAGATTCTCATGTATGCGTGAAGCAGAAGATCACGTGGCTGTGATAATAATGTTGACGACTGCACCATATTTTCTATTCTTCTGCCGGTAAGTGGCCGTACAATTAACGTATATACCAACATACTCATTATTTGTATCTCTATATAGCGGTTTCAAAACAGTCGGCCCATTCGTTGTGATGATTTACCGTATGGTGACCGGTGATCTAATTCGATTTGTCTCGATTTATCTCGTATTTGTTATGGGATTCTCTCAAGCCTACTACATCATTTTCTTATCGTTCGATTCCCCGCCGCCCGATGACAAAGACGGTGCTGTCAGTAATCCAGTGCCATCGCCAATGGAATCTATTGTGGCCATGTTTTTGATGTCACTCACAAATTTTGGTGACTACTATGGGGCCATGGACCAAACGAATCACGAGTCTGAGGCGAAAATTTTATTCGTACTATTTATGGTTATTGTTGGTGTACTGTTGGTGAACATGTTGATCGCCATGATGGGTAACACGTATCAAAAAATTGCAGAAACCCGCAATGAATGGCAGAGGCAATGGGCCCGCATTGTATTGGTCGTTGAGCGTAGTGTGGCGCCGGAGGAACGATTGAAAAAATTTAATTTTTACAGTCAACCGATGTCGGATGGTCGACGAGCTCTTGTGCTACGACTCAACATGACGGTAAAATTTTAAATGTCGATTATTCCCATATTGTCTGAATCCAATATATTTCCAATTTTAGGACGATGACAAAGAAGAAATGAAAGAAATTTTAGAAATGAAACGAGTCCACGATCGCTTAAGAAAAAAACGAGACGGTGAACGCGAGAAAAAGAATGCAATAATTAAAGAGGAACGCGATAAACGAATAGAATTCTTACAAAATCATTGCATGGCGCAACTGGCCCAACATATTAAGTAAACAATAAGAATCGTGTAAAAGTTTTAAATTAATTAAATCAATAAATTTCGAAATTATAATAAATCGCCTAAATGTTGATAATAATTGAAAATGGTTTAAATCTCGACTAATATAGAATTATATACACAAATTCGAAATCGAATTTCGAAAATTACGTTTCAGTGAAATAACAAAAGCGAAAATAATTTTTTATATCATTCTGTCATCCAATTTCGTTCAGAACGCACGAGAAGCTTATTTGATTGTTTGAAAGAAAATTTAGTGAAAAACCTGTGAATTAAAATGGCTTTATCTGTACCAAAAGCGCCAGGAATGGCCCAAATGATGAAAGATGGAGCACGAGTAAGTTTAAAATTTAGTTGTTTATAAGTAGAAAATATGTGAATACAGTATTTATTTCGATATTTTAATAAATAAAAGCGAGCTGCATGTCAGAAACATAACCTCAAATTCACGTGATCATAATCATACACCCGTGAACAGCTCAGACACAAAAGCTAGTTCAATGAATAACCGGTGATTTGTTTTATTGTTTTTAGATGTACAGCGGTTTAGAAGAAGCGGTCTACCGAAATATTTCAGCTTGTAAGGAATTTGCACAAAGTGTTCGTTCAACATATGGTCCAAATGGAATGAATAAAATGATCATCAATCATCTTGAGAAACAATTCGTGACTTCAGATGCTGGTACAATCATGAGAGAATTAGATGTTGAACATCCAGCTGCAAAATTGATTGTTTTGGCCAGTCAAATGCAAGAAGCCGAAGTTGGTGATGGAACAAATTTTGTGGTTATATTAGCCGGTGCCCTATTAGAACATGCTGAAGAACTATTGAGATTAGGCGTGACAACAACCGAAATCTCGGAGGGTTATGAGAAGGGGTTAGAAAAGGCTTTAGAAATTCTACCAACTCTAGTATGTCATGAAATTAAGGATTATCGTGATATTGCTAAAGTTACAGAAGTATTAAAGGCATCAATTATGTCGAAACAGTATGGCCATGAAGATTTCTTAACGGAACTCATTGCACGGGCCTGTGTAGGAATCATACCCGAAAACACTACATTCAATGTTGATAATATTCGAATTTGCAAAATTCTTGGATCTGGTTTACTCCGCTCAGAAGTTGTAAATGGTATGGTGTTCAAACGCCAAGTTGAAGGAGAAATATCGTCTGCACGAAAATCTAAAATAGCTCTTTACTCTTGCGCTGTGGATGTCATCCAAACCGAAACCAAAGGAACAGTATTAATCAAATCGGCCGAGGAACTCAAAAATTTCAGCAAAGGTGAAGAAAATTTATTAGAGTCGCAAATCAAAGCTATTTCAGATACTGGTGCTAAAGTAATTGTAGCTGGATCGAAATTCGGAGATATGGCACTCCATTACATGAACAAATTCGGCATGTTGGCCGTACGTTTAAATTCGAAATTCGATTTGAGACGATTAAGTAAAGCCGTTAATGGCACAGTATTGCCACGATTGATTCCACCAACGCCCGAAGAATTAGGATATTGTGATGAAGTAAACATTGAGGAATTAGGAGACACGGTTGTTGTAGCATTCCGAAATGATGGGACGGACAGCAGAATTGCAACCATTGTAGTTCGTGGTTCAACCGATAATTACATGGATGATATTGAACGGTCTGTCGATGATGGCGTCAACACATTCAAGGGATTAACCCGTGACGGGCGATTTTTACCTGGAGCTGGTGCTGTTGAAATTGAATTGGCCCACCATCTATCCGAATATGCCGATACATTACCTGGTTTGGAACAGTATGCCGTTCGTAAATTTGCCACCGCCTTAGAAGCATTCCCGAAGGCATTAGCTGAAAATAGTGGTATCAATACAACAGAGGTTGTAAATAAACTATACTTGGCACATAAAAATGGTAATAAAAATGATGGCTTCGACATTGACTCGGAAACACCAGCCACAGTTGATGTTACAAAAACTAAAGTATTCGATTTATTCGCAACCAAATTTTGGGGTCTTAAATATGCCGTCAGCTCGGCATCAACAATATTGAAAGTGGATCAAATTATTATGGCAAAGAGGGCTGGTGGGCCAAAGCCACGACAAGCTGCCGGAAGTGATGATGAATCTTAAAGTGGGCTTATACGTTTTGATTAATTAATTTTAATTATACATTATTTTTTAACATGAAAAATTTAATAATTTATCACATTTTGTTTCTAATGTACTTTCGCTTTATATCAAACGAGAAATAAACAAAACCAGAATAACAAATTTTCCAAGATGTTTTATTGATGTTTTGGAATTTTGTCGTCTGAAGACTTGGATGAGTAATAAAGCGCGGTGAAAATTTTATTTTTATACCATTAACCGTTATACAAATTGTAAAGGTAAGTGCACATTAAAACTAAATTAGAATGAAAGGATTCGGACAAGACTCAAAGTACGGAGGGTGCTATATAGCCATGATTTTAGTGTCAAGTGATATAATCATAGGATAATTTTGACAGTACGATATGATCTATGTCAAATGATTATAAAATTGTTTCATAAAATTTTAACTATTGCTTGGTTCGTGTGAACGAACCTTTAAATGTAATGGTCTAAAAATAAAATTCAGCAAACTATTTCAGTTCAGTGTAATTTTGTATCGAGCTGAAAATAAATGTTCGACGCCATTTTAACATTCATTGCCAAAGTGAATTTGATAGAATATTAAACTATAAAAGAAAATTCCTAACGCGAAAAGGGTGCGGTTAAAATTTATTGCAATAAATTAAATTATAATTATTAATTTATATAATTTATTTAGAATTGAAAATCGGTCATCAATAATCGCTAATCTCGAAATTTTGGTGAAGTTTGCAAAAAAAATCCATCAACATAGGCCTATCAGAGACAGCAGTCATGGACATGATGGCTTCGAATTTACAACAACAACGAGCCATAGTGGAACAATTACGACGTGAAGCTAATTTACAACGTTTACCCGTTTCACAAGCATGTGCCGATATAGTAAAATACGTGACAGAACATCATCAAGAGGATTGCTTATTGATTGGATTCTCAAACAACCAAAGAGTGAATCCATTCCGTGAAAAGAATAACTGCACAATTTTATAAAAACCATTCATTTTTATTTTATTGTTTTGTGTCGTTTTCTAACTAAGAGGATCTACTATTAAAACTAATTTTTAAGATGAAAATAAATCGCTAATCGGGCTTATAAGAAGAAAAAATAAATAATTAAATGTTGTGTTCTTATCTATATAAAAAAAATTTACAAAAAGTGTAATTGATAATCGTAATTAATCTCTGTAGTGAGAACATTTACCAAACACATACACCACCATTTGGAATACAAATGAAATTCTATTATTTTTCAATATTATTTCACCATTTAAAATAATAAAATGTGTACAATGTATTATTAAATATTTATCTATGTTTTAATAAAAAAAAAATTATATTTAATGTAATTTTCATGCGCGTGATTTATTTTTATTGTTTCGCCGTATCGTTCATTGTTAGATATGCATATGGTGTTGTTATCGCCATTTTTTCTAAAATTGGAAAATTTAATTGGCTCATTGAAATTTTATTATACAGGATGGATTCATTGTTTTATTAATTCATGATTGGTAATATTCGCAATTTACGCTTAATACCGGACTGCTTTACCAGGTACCACAGGCCATAGCCGTTTATAAATTGTTTGTTACTCCTACTGAGGTGAAAGAAAAGGACGAATCGATAAAATTCATTTCGCAGTTAACGCTGTTTCGCCTAAATGTTGGCATAGGTGGACGATTCGATTAGGCTTAAAATTGATTTTGTATTTTGTAGCCTTCTAATCCTGCAAAAATGCCATTGGAAAGAGTTGGAGTATGGAGCCCCACATAGTACACTGGCTTTACGTCTCAGTGGTGAAACCTATACTACTGTATGGGATTGTCGTTTGGTGGCCAACATTAACAATTATGGCTAAAATGAAACTACTGATAAAGATCCAAGGAACCGCCGTGTATAAGTGGGGCCCTCGCAGGAGCACACCTGCATCTTGCGGCCAAGCCGCTTGTATCTTGCACAGCAATTCGGCTCAAATGCATATCTATGTGGACCTGTAACAACATAGAGCACTTATCTATCTTGTGCAACAGAGGTATTCGTGAAACTACTGGCTACGCAATCCCTTCGCCATCTGTTGAGGTGAGATTCCAAACTGAGTTTTCCACCAAAGAGGACTGGGTGAATGAGACGTTTTGGACAATGAGGCGCTAAGTTCTTTACGGATAGCTCAAAAAGGGATAGCGGGGTTGGCTGTGCTGTATTCTTCGCAGTGTTTTTCAAGATGAACTTGTCGCGATAATGGAAGTCATGGACTGGTTGAAGTATAATGTAACATCTACGACGGATATTCGCATTTTTACGGACAGCCAGGCTGCTATTAAAACGCTATAATCCCACTTACTGACGTCGAAGGTAGCCCAGAACTGTCTGGCGTCTTTATATGAGATGGCTGATCAGTACAACATCCACTTTACGTGGGTGCCAGGGCACTTCAATATCGCAGGGAATGTAAAGCCAAATGAGCTGGTCCGTAAACTTGCTTCCTGTAAACTACTGCTTCGTACCGCTTATGCTTCCTGTAAACTGCTGCTTCAGCCCTAAAAAAAAAAACGAACGACAGATGCCTTAACGCTAGTTCGTGTGTAATAGCCAGGCAAATCTGGCCTAGACTTGAACGGTCCAGATCCGGCCAACTGATATCGCTTCGACGGCATGGTCGTGGGATCTATAACGGGACATTGCCTCATTGGGATACATGCGATCGTCCCCGCTCGTGATAGCTCTGCCATAGCTGTGGTGATGAGGAGGAGGAGGAAGAAAATGTGATCGACCTGTCGTAGTCTAGCGTACAGCTAAATAAAATTTATGGGACCTTCCTATTTGGACAACCTGAAGGGTCTTAGTAAGATCGATGTCAAGGGCCTTCAACGCTTCTTGGTAAGTTCAGGATGGTTCAATGAGTGAAGAGGAGGTAACAGAAATGTGAGCACTGACAAATGTAGAGATTACATACTCATCGAAATTGATGATCCCATCAGAAAAGTGTTAATCAGACCAACACTGTTTCTTCTAATAGTTTTGACCGGGATTTGTTCGGTAAGTTCTAACCAACAATGAATACAAAGATGAACACGTTAAAAACTACTTATATCCTACTCAATATTCTTTAACCGAATGAGTAGTGTCAGCATGGTGATGAATTTGCGGACGCCAATCAATCTTCCACCACAGAAAATAACGGACCATCTTGCTCTACATATGGGGTTATTCCTTTTATTTCAACATCACGGCTCGTATCCTTACTTTCCTTTTTGTTTGCGGGTTTCATTCCAACGACATTCGTGTGTTATGTCACTTAACGTATTCTTCAGAATATGACCAATCCACATCTACTATCGCGTTTTTGTTTCAGTCTCTTAAAGAAATGTTATAGTGTTATTTGGTAGTGGCAAGAGTACACATCCTTGCCCTACTGCTTGGATCTCAACTCGATCTCGGTACATATCCTTTATGAGTTTTTTCATTATTTTTCGATGTCCATTTCGCAAAGTAACTTTCATAATGCGTTCCTGTATATTGTATAAGAGTATAGGTACAATGATGAGTTCTATCCGAAGGATTGTTAATTATGGAAACGAATTGATCAAGAATGATCATAGCTAATATTTGGTGGATTCTAATGGCCTTCTAGCCTTCTTTTCAGTTTTTTGGAATTCTACCAGAATTTCATAGTTGTGTTATTATTGGCAATAGGGCTTTTGCAGTTGTCGATCAACCAATTATGGCAAATATGGGGTGATCGTTTCATTTTTTGTTCCCTCATGCCTCCTTCCTAATATGTACTAAATGTACCTTTACCTTGTTAGTGAAGTGGTCGGATCTCTTCTCTTTCATTTTCTTGGGTTGTACCATACTTAGCTAACAGCCACCAGGCGCCAGTAATACAGTAATCGGTGTTTTGTGGTAGCAGATTACAAGAGACAGAAAAAAATGGGTTTCACGGTTGGACCAAGAAACCTACACATATATCACCAAATTCTTGGAAAGAACTGTTGTATATCTCGTTTGCTGTAATTTAGATAGTCGATTACAAACGATCTGAAGAGTTCAATATTGTCAACAAAAAAATCAACGACTTACTGCGATTACGTATTGGCTTTTTGGCTTCAGGATGGCAAATTGATTTCTACGAAAGATTTAATAATCTCCGTCATAAAATCAAAAGGGCATTACTGGCCCCTTACTGCTACAATGGTTTTGATCCTGAGCATGGTCTTCATACATTCTTAGACAATCTGAAGAAGCCAAGTCGATCTTTACACCGTGAAGCCATCGCCGCCTGCAACGATTTCTGCGCCTGCCATAAGGTGGCTCTCCTCCCAGAGATCGCTACACAATTTGTTCCGGATCAGCACGCAGAACATGAACGAGCCAGCAAACTCGCTGAGATCTTACTTCATGTACAATGATCTCGATATTGTACAGAGCTCGTTATGTACCATCTACTTCACGTGTTGGGCCCTAAATCACTCGCATGATTCTTCTCTCAAATGTAAGGAGCCATCTCTCGTACTCATTCGTCAACGCCCAAATTTCACATCCATACTTAATAACGGGCCTGATCAACGCTTTGTAAAGCTTCTGCTTCACGGCACTTGATAGGTGTTTAGATTTTAGCAGTAGCCTTAGAGGATATAAAGCACGACAACCAGCAGCTAGCCGCGCTTGAATATCCTCACCCACATTGTTATCGTGAGTGATAAGAGAGCCCAAATATTTGAACCTCCTCATTCCCTCAAACGTGTAGTGTTCATTACTGGAACCAGGCGTGCCACTGTTCCGATGACCAGAGAACATGTATGAACTCATGTATGAAACATGAACTCATCGTTTTGGAGTCCAACAGAAGCTGAAAATTCTACAAGTGGATCTAGAATTTCAATCACGCTTATGTGTTTCAGTTTTACGAAAGATGTACTGCAAACTGAGATTGAAGAGTATTGAGGACAGAGCATCTCCCTGCCGAGCACCCGGGTTAACTGCAAAAATTCGCGATACCCTATTCTCAACTTTAACACAGCATTTAGATTGCGTCACTGTCGTTCTATACAGTAGAATCCAGGAACACCTGAATCATCCCCAGCAATAAGACCTGATCAGTGACTGATCGATTCGGGTGAAATCCTCCTTGATAATCATCAACTATAAGCCCTCCGCTAGAGGGGTGATTCTATTCAATATAATGTAGGACATTAACTTATATGCTGTGCAAAGGAGAGCTATACCGCGAGAGTTACACTTCAAGCAGTCTTCCTTCTTGAATATGGGGTACATCGTGGCCTCTTTCCATTCATCAGGCATAACTTCGGTACTCCATACTATTCGAATAAGGTCGAAAAGACAGTTCCACAAAGTATCCCATCCGAATATCAAGAGCTCCGAATTAATGCAGTCCACCTCAGGAGCAAGCGGTTTCGTTTTAGTCTCTGCATGGCCTTAGTGGATTCCTCATGGGATGGACGATGAACACTAAGCAGGTCGGTAAAGTGTCCTTTCCATGCGTTGAGTACTGCGTCGATGTTGATGCAGGCCTGAAAGTATGGTGCAATCCAGTAATTCTGTTAAAGAAATTACGCGAACTGCGCCGACTGTATGACAACACTCACACACAAGTTATTAAACCAATCATTCTTGGGTCTGACTTTCACTATATCTAAAGTCTGTTGAGCACCACTGCCAACCGAAGTTTTCAGTACCTCCCAGTAATTACCATTCTAACATCGTGTTTGCGGGTATAGATCCCATCAAATCGTTCAAGTCATTGTAAAATGAGTCTTTATCTTGGGCTGGCTAACTTCTGCGGGAACGGGTACAGAAATCATCGACAGGTCGGCTGACTTCATGCGCAAGCGAAAGTTATACAATCGATTATTGACTGCTTAGAAATCCAGAACAGCCTTCTTTACCGAGGTCATCTCCACTGTAGACCAATACGATACTCCTTCATGCATATAATTATGCCTTCAACGCTTCCACGTGCCGATCCTAAATTTCGTGTCCGAGTACTTGAGCTGGTGTGCGGTATTTGTTCGGTGGTATCCAGTTTTTCTTTTGTTGATATTGCAAACAGTTGAGATTTTTACGGATGCTGGTCGTCAGCCCAGCGAGCCAACCATTTAGTCGCCTCCTACGACATGGATACTGTGGTGGTATGCTTGGATAACATGTTTACGAGACATGTAAGTGACTACTGGGGCCGAATAGCATATATACATACATAAATACACCACGAAGCTGTAAGAAATGGCTGAAATTTCCATTCAACCTTCCATTTCATGTGAAATTTAGATTATTTTTTGTTTCACTTTTCCCTTATTTAATTGTACAAATAATGAAACAAAAGAAATTTACTAAATTATGCCTGTCTTTCTTTTTTTTTAAATGGCGTTCATTGGCATTTAAAACATATTTTCGTTGGTAATTTAATTAGCGCATGCAAGATAAATTGCCTCATAAAAATCGGATAAAAACGAACACAGGCAGATGAATAAAAGCGGGAGTAATAAGTAAAAAAAATGTCTGAAAATTAACAATTGCTGCCGTTACTTGGGTTGGGTCACCGTTTAAATTATGTGGCAAAATGATACCATGCGTTGATTCCAATTCAATTTTGGCTTGACATTCAAATTTTATTTCTATATATGTAAACGCCGTAACATATAGACGTCTCATTTTAATTTTTATGTTTCTTTCTGTTTTATTTTTTTCAAGAATTTTATTTATTCAAGTACAGTCAGTTGACAAGTCTCTCTTCATGTGTCAAGACGGTTGCATATAAATCCGTGTAAAAGAGAATTTCTTATTTACTTTTATTATTGTAATGTTTTTTGAGTTTTTTTGTTAAAGAAATTTTAGTATAATATTTTTATTATAGTGTTGTGTTATTTTTTGTAGAATACTATTTTAAGATGAAGTGATGTTAGCAAAGATAAAAATTAAGTAAAAAAAAAATTGATATTTCAAAACAATGTGTTTGTGTTATTATTGTTATTATTCAAAGTGAAAGTGCGATTTTATTAATAAAAAAATATGCAGTGTTTTTAAATTAGTCTGTTGTGCGTGTGATGTATTTTATACTCGTAATATTCGGTTCTATTTATTTATCTGATTTATAAATGAAATATGCAGAAAAGTGTATCAGTTCAAGTGGATAGTGATTTTGCATTATTACTGCCTGGTGGTGTATATGAAATAAAAAAAATGGAGCCCCGTCCGAGGCTCCGTTCGATTGCTGTAATTTGCATGTTCCTAGCTATAAGTGGAATCCTAGGATTTGGTTATTTTTGTCCAGATCAGGTAAATCGATTTTGAATGGAAACCAAAATATGTGTATATACATACTCTCATATCCATATTTACCTCTATATAAATATATTTATCTCTTTTTATCTTATGATAAATTCATACAAATTCTGTTTCGATTGTTGGAACTACTTTCATTGTTTATTTTTGGAAAACTGTCAAATTGGGTATAGTAGTTTTTTTTTTGTATACAAATTCGAATCATGAGTATTCTTAACTAAAAAATAAATGTAAATAATAAAAAAACAAACAAACGAGAGACGTATTAATAAAAACTAAATTAATTATGGAAAAATCTATATACTCGTATAAGAGGTATTTCGTGTAGCAAATTATTTATTGATTATACCATAAAAAATATGTTTCATTCCTCGTTTGACATTTCGATGTGGTGTTCTTTTGAATAAATAAAATTGTTTAGGCCTTAATCCATAAATTGGAGAGAGGTTTTAAATTGCAATGTTATTTTTATAATACATTCAGTGTATGTGTTCGTGTGTGTCATATAAATCAAAATTAAGCAGAAACTTGTTTCTTATGTGCATGTACCGAACAATTTTTGTTTGACCAACCTTGGTTTCAATATTAACTTAAGATTATATCGTTCAGATTGATTATAATATTATGTTAAGCTTGATTTTGATGGTACAGAACCCATATGTTACAGTAAACATCAAAGCAGTGCATCGAAATACCTTCTCTTGACAATAGAACACAACTTTGAAAAAAAGTCAGTAGTCTTCCTAGCGCATAATATTCCAAAAAATACTTTTACATACTTTTCATGCGATTGAGCTTGGTGAGCTTACTTCCTCTAAAAAGAAAGTAGATGATAGTTCGGTTTCAGTCAAAGTTGTCAGGGATTGTCCACGAGTAGGGGTGCTTTCACCTCTGTTGTTGCTTTTGGTCATTGACGAGCTTCTTGTAAAACTTCAGGAATCTGGCTTCACCGCTCAAAGTTACGCTGATGACGTGGTTCTGACAGTTTCTGGTAAGCATTTGAATGTCTTATCTGATTTAACGCATCACGCTCTTCTCATTATAGAACAGTGGTACCTTGATTAGGGTTTACAAGTGAACCCCTCTAAAACTATTGGCGTAGGAATACTGATGCATTTCCTTTGCCATGGTTCGGAGAACATATAATAATTCCCAAGCAGTAAAGAAAGTTCCTCGGTATGCCTTAAGGGATGTCAATTGGGATTGTTTCTACAGCCAACTAAGTATCATCTGGCAAAGCCTGGCTAAAGACCTGAAGGTATCGATCGATAGCGATATCGAGCAAGTCGAACAAATAATAACAAGTTCAATTATCAGAGTCCGTAGCGCTACTATACAAATCTAAATTATCTTGGAGTTTTCCGGACTTAACCGAATCAAGAAAAATGGTTCGTAAGTTGCGCAAGTTATACCAAAGAGATAAAAATCCCTCGGGAAAGCAAAACTATGTGGTACACCGAAAAGCGTATTTTAAAAGTATTAGAGACAAAATCCAAATGAGCTTAAAAGAGTTCATCACGGATCATGGTAATGCTGAACCGTGGGTCTTTGTCTATAAGTTCATCACGCAGGTACATTGCAAACGAATGAGGTACTTAGTACCCTGGTGAGCAGTGGTGGACAAACAACAATCTGTTGGAAGGACACTGCAAACTGCTCGCTCAATACCTTGCTACCCGACGAATCTGAGGGAAATGACTCTGAGAGGCAAAGAGAAATCCATGCAGATCGTAATTCTGCACCAACTACACCAAACGTGAGCTACTTCAGTGATGAAGAGGCCACTTTGGCTACCATGTCTATGAAAGCTGGTAAACCGCCAGGCCTAGACAACATTAAGGTCGAGGTGATACAACGTGCTTGGCCTATTATAAGGCCCTCTTTCACCAACTTTATGAATACTTGTCTTAGCAAAGGAGTATTTCCCAAAGCTTGGAAAAATGGTAAACTAGTTATTAGGAAAACCGGAGATAGGTGTCAAACCGATCCTAAATCCTATAGACCTATCATGTTGTTGCCTAGGTAAATTATTTGAAAAAATAATTGCCGTCATGTTAATGGACTTGCAGTGATAGGGGCCACTTTTCTGGAATATGTCCATTAACCTGACATTTATGTTAGTGACAAACAGTTTTAGATAAAATAGGCCCACAGAGGACACAATGATCAAAATGATCAATATAGCCAATGAGTCGGAACAAAAGTACAGTCTTACAGTTTTCCTAGATGTATCTGGCGCGTATGACAACCTGTAGTGGCCCAGTATAATGTTGGAGCTAAAGAGATTCAATTGCCAATGCAATATATATATCCATCTGTTTCATCCTTGGTCCACACCTTTGAAATATTGTCTTCAATGGAAGCATGAACCAAGAAGTCCAAGAAGTAGCATTCGCGGACGCGAAGGTAATGCACTTTGCTGGGAATTCCAGACAAAGTATTCAAGAAAAAGCGTAATTAGCCATAAACAGGATGGTAGACTGGTGCAGAAGTTGCAAAATGGAGCTTTCCCACCATTGGTTTCCATAAATCGCCAAATAATTCAGATTGTGAAAACTGTTAATTGCTGGAAGTTGACTTTGATCAACGACTTGGAGTAACCTCACATCAAAAGAGTCGCGGAAAACAGTAAAAAGGTTTTCGCTGTGATGAAGCGAGTAGCTAAAGAGAACTCGGGTCTCAAGTAACGTACTTAGTTAATAATATACGAGGGCCTTATTGTCTCTTCATTAACATGCGTGTGCACGGCATGGGTAAACAGAATGAACTATTACTATCGGCGTACACTAGTTAGTGCCCAAAGAAGTATCTTGGTCGGAATTACCAAGGCATACAGGACAGTGTCAACTGACGCCGTTCCTGTCTTGGCCGTCATGATTCCTATTGATTTACTCTTAAATGAGAAAATGGCTAACTACAAGATAACGAAAAGACTAGACATGAGCTATGGAAACGTGATAGTAGAAGGCGATCAAATTCGGCCAAATCTCATGAGCTCGCTCAAGAGGAAAACAGAAAAGTGTCAAGATAGATGGTCGGATTAAATGGATGGCAGCCAAACATTGAAGCGAGATTAGACACAAAGATTCCTCTAAGTGTATGGTTTACCCAAATGTTAACGGGACATGGAAGAATAGCCTCTTATATGTATCGGCATATTTTTTGTGATACCGTCTTGAGTGGTAGGTAGATATAAGATTTAAAAGCTAGTAAATATTAGACGAGTATGCGCCTCCTCGTTGGTAGGGACGGTAACAAGGTAACCTGGCTAAGCATACCGATATAGTATTAATATTTTAAGAATTGTAAGTTCGCGTTGGATATGTTAAAGGTACGACCACCTGGGAACATGTTCTTCGTATCAAAGCGACAGTTTAAATGAAATGAAATGGCCGCAGTAGGGCTTCTTCTTCCATTTGAGCTGGCAGTAATATATCTGTCTAGCCCTGTTTGCACTAAACACTGACCTACTACACTGTTTATTTTATTATCATCTGTTGTCAATTCACTTTCATTGCTTTTTCATCGTCAAAATTTGTCCACATTGCAATTTTATTGTTCAACTTAGAGCGTTCGTTTGCATTAATTTTTAATTCACTTGATATTAAATTTAATGTTAATGTAATATTTGAGTCATTTACGATTTGTTGTAGTTTTGGACTATGTTGCACATTTTTATGAGTAACTATGGTGGTCGTTGGACAAATCGCTTGTGGAGATGGCTTTCTGCAGATTTGGACCAGCCTTTCTTATTTGAGGTGGATAATATTCGAACATCACGGCTTCGCATATTTCACATCAAAATGTTTTTTTTCTTATAAAAGATTAAATTAATAACTGCTGATTCAACTTTTCACACAAGTAATACTTAAAATATTTTTAAAATTTACTCGGCGGTAACAAAATTGCAACTAAAAAAACCGTAAAAATGATTTGATGATCATTTTTTCATTTTACCTTAAGGTCCAGTGTACAAAAATTCGACGTAAATTGTGATCATTTGGCCTTCAGTTCTTGAGTCAACTGAACTTTTTATGCCTTCAAATGCTAATCTTTATATATAATTCTGAATAATGTGGGTTTTGAAATATTCAGTTGTTGTGAACGATGGCAAAGTGATGTTTTTGTGTTCTCAGCTACACTTGTACTAACAGATGGAATGTTTTCTCCTGAATATAGCGTATCATTCTTTCTTTATCTTGCACTGAACCAGTTTCTTCAAATCTTTCAATAATTCTTTTAATTTGCTTGGCTGATGGACAGTTTTGTCTCCCATGTTTTGCTCGAAATTTTTTTTCATTTCATGGTCTTCTGATTTTCTTAGAGAACCTGAGGGAGCCAAGTCGTTCTCTACACCGTGGAGCCATCGTCGCCTACAGCGACCAATTCGCATACCATATGGTGGCTCTCCTTTAAGAGATCGCTGCACAATTCGTTCCGGATCAGCGCGCAGAACGTGACCGAGCCAGCGTAGTGACTAAGATCTTATTTCACCTACAATATCAGGCATCTTCTTCATATCTCTCATCTCGACATTGTACAGAGCTCGGTATGTAGCTCGATATGTAGCTGATGTCTCTGATCTCGACATTGTACAGAGCTCGGTCAGCGCCCAACTGTCACAACCATACATAACAACGGGCGGGATCAATGCTTTGTAAAGCTTCAGCCACACCTTACTTGATAGGTATTTAGATTTTAGCAGTGGCCTTAGAGTATACAAAGCACGACTGCCAGCTGCCAGCCGAACTTTAATATTCTCACTCACACTGTTATCGTGAGTGGTAAGAGAGCCCAAATATTTGAACCTCCTCACCCCCTCAAACGTGTAGTGGCCCCTACTAAAACCTGTTGTGCCAGTCTTTTGTTTTGATCTGGAGTCCAACAGAAGCCGGAAACTTTACAAACGGATTAAGCATTTCCTTCACGCCAACATGAGATTAAAGTGAATCGGGGACAGGGCATCTCTCTGCCGAACACCCGAGTTAACTGCAAACATTCTTGATAGTCACTGCGTCATTCTACGCAGTCATATCAATTTTGTTGGCATTCTTAAGTACTCCACTATTTCACTTGATCGAGTCATAGGCCTGCCGGAAAGACAGGAACATCTGATATACGGTGATAGATGTATCATAATATTTAAATAGAATCATCCGCAGCGAAAAAACTGGATCAATGACTGATCAATTCGGACGAAATCCTCCTTGATAGTTACCAACCAAACACTCCGCTAGGGGGGTGATTTTATCTAATATAATGTAGGACAGTAACTTGCATGCTGTGCAAAGGAGAGCTATGCTGCGATGATTCTCAAACTTCAAGTGGTCTCCCTTATTGAATATGGAGCATATCGCGGCCATTTTCGATTCATCAGGAATAACTTCGGTTTGCCATACTAATCGAATCAGTTGGAAAAAATAGTTCCACAAAGTATCCCCTCCGAATATCAAAAGCTCCGAAATAATGAAGCCCATCCCAGGTGAGCCGTTTCGTTTTAATCTATGCATGGTCGTAGTGAATTACTCCGCAGTCTCTATTTGAAGTGGGTCAATAATAGTCTGTAACGCCTAAACGTCGATAAAGCTCCACTCCATGCGTCGAGTACTGCATCGATGTTGACACAGGGGATTTCATCCCGGTCCCGAATGGCGGTTGACGCCAGTACTTTCAGAACCTCCGCCTTCCACCTTCTCGCTTTTTCTGTCTACACATCCGCTTAGTTGCCCCCCGAGCAAGAGCAGCCTTGTTTTTCCTCATCAATCCAATCATTCTTGGGTCTGACTGTCACTATACCTAAAATCTGTTGACCAGCACTGACAACCGAAGTTTTCAGTACCTCCCAAACAGAGTTCACACAGTCTTGTTCTATGCGTTTCGTTGTGTCCCCAGTCCTGTACGAAAATTTCCATCGACGCTTTGCAGTGAACCAAATGATGATCGCTGCCTACGTATTTGGTTGCTGATCGATAAGTTCTCACATCCTGCATATTCCTAGCCCGCCCTTTTGAAATTTACATGTGGTCAATTTAACTGCGAGAAGTTTTGCGAGGATTGACATTTTAGTACGAAACATATAAATGTTGGCACATTTAAAATTGAAATCCTAAATGAAACACTCTTCATGTACGCATATCCATTAGAAGGAGCGGTTCCACGATGTCTAATTGGATATGTTCTAATTGACCAGGTACTTGTTCCCAATTGGTTTCTTTCATTCATACTTAAATCTTTAAGAAATAATCTATTGTTTCTAAACCGTATTCCATCTGCTTTGCACTTATCCCCGTGTATCGCAGAGTAGAATAAAATTTATGTGAGCCCTTCACCTGAACGCCCTGGGATTGCCGTCAAGAGTATTTCACGATCGCAAAACTCGTGTGCGTATAATAAACTTCAGTAGGGACCTGTCTAAAGCAATTTTCGTATAGATGACCGGTTGTTAGTACAGTTTTCCATCCAAGAATTGTATTGTCTGGTTCTATCTTAATAAAAAGTTAAGTTCTAAAGAAGTTAATTTAAAAATTCGTATTTCAAACCGAAAAATTAACTTAACAGTTTGAAGGTCACATCTAGAAATCTCATTTACAATTTTCCATCATTTATAAACGAAAGTTCGCTTTTCTTTTTATATTCCATTTATTCGTGTAATTTTTTGTTTTGTTTTACTTCTTGGGAAAATTATAAAAGATTTAGTACACCAACCGTATATTTTACTGATGAATTTTTATTTCAATAAATTTTACGTAACACCATCATTCTTCTGTATATAATATGCTTAAATATTATGTTCGTATAAGTATGTATATATACTAATATACATCTGTATTTATCTGTGTTATATATATGTACATACGTTTATATATAGAGCGAGCATAAAAATGAAAATATTGTACAACGCAAGTCTCGGGAAAAATGTATAATTGAAAAACTGGGCATTTACATTTGCCAATGTCAAAATTGTCCACAGGATATTAAACTTAATTGAAATTATGATTAAGGGTAAGAATATATGTATACTATAAAGCACAAGAAAAAAAAATTTAACACTTTATGCAGCTTATGTACATTGTACATACATACTTGTAATGTAAAATATTAAAATTTAAAGTGGATATAAGAAAATGAGTTCAAAGCTCACAGATACTTAGTTTTTTTTTACTTAAGTATAGTTAAATCCTCAATTTCTGTTAAATTTTATGTATACACATATATTCACTTTTTTTTTCGTTGTGCCAAGTCACATCTTGGGATGGATTTAACAAATTTTTTTTTCACGTATATACTTAGATATGAAAATCATTTTTATTATTTACACTACCTTAAGGACAAAAATAGTTTACAAAAAGATATCGAATTAGGAAAATATTTTCACTTATACTTACCTAGTTTTACACGTATTTTATAATATATATGTACATACTCGTACATATATTGAAATATTTGGGCCTTTTACCAAAAATAAAAATAAAAATCAGAAAAAGTCTTAAATTTATATAGAGAATATTAACTAAAATCTTGTTAAGGTTTTTGGAAATCCGCTTTAAAAATTCAATTTCGGTCAATCATTTAAAAATGATTAAAGTTTATTGTATATTCTTATCGTTTGATACCAAAATTGACCGTACAATTTGCATATTTCCTCGTATATACATATATAATGTTATTGAATTTAAGAAGTTGAGAATTGTATTTAGTTTAAATAAGCACGCAGGGACCTTTAAGGTTCATCTGCCCTTTTTTTCATATATTATGTACTCGTACAAATTTTGAGACAACAATGATGATAATCATGATTTTAATTCTTCATTAGATGTATTTATAAATTAACACGAATAAATATTAGTATGTACTGGCAAGTACAAATAAACACATTCATTTTATTACGGATTTGATATTGATACAGAATAAAAATATGAAAATTGAGTAACGTTGAAAAAAAAATTAGGGCGTTGTTTTTTTTTCAGAAAACCAATGAAGTCGATTACGTATCAAATAAAATTATATTTAATTTGTTTTTTAACTTTTAACTATCAATGTGAAAACCAAATTTAAGCCAACGTTATTTATATATATTTTTTCTTATTTTTATTAATCAACGCCCTAATTTTTATTAAATATATGTATTTTCAATGAATGTATGTGTTGTTGAAAATGAAATGTACTCTTTAACACACCTGCAGCTGTATTGATTGTCACCCCTCGAACTAAACCGTCCGCCCCAGGATGCAGTTCAATTACTCGCCCTAGTTTCCACTGTAATGGTGGAAGATTTACATCTCTTTTTTGACATCTCCTGCCATCGAAAGCGATTCTGTAATTGCTGAAGATACTCTTTGGATAATCTAGTCCAAAATTGATGCTATAACTGGGCCACCAGCTGCCATCGTTTCCCTTAGTTCAAATTGATCGGTTAAGAGATCAGCGGCTCTGGAATGGCCATCAAAGGCCGACCCACCAGAAAGTGACCAGGTGTCAATAACTCCACGTTGTCATCGGTTGTAATAGCTGTGAGTGGCCTCAATACAGCCTCGACCTGTTTAATTAGCGTATTGAGCTCTTCATAAGAAAGGTTTCATCGCTGCTTCATTAAGGCCACGAAAATGAGATAAATTTGACATCTCAGAAACAAAGACAACTCAGCTTCAGTTTGACTGTTTTGAAGTAGTTTGAATAGTTCGAGTAGTTCTGTGTTGGCACCAACAAAATTTGTTCAGGTATCCTAAAATATGTTTTTGCACAGTCCTCTAGTAGCAATGAATCATCGCAGGGTGCCCAACAATGCAGCAGACGATAAATGTGAGGACAGTTCTAAGTGGACTGCCTTAGTTGCTAGACATACAAATATTTCCAGGTAGGTCTTCGTTGGAGTCTTGCCCCGTAAGTAACAATTCCTACATTGTAAAATGGTGGATATATATTTACTCGCTCTGTAGGTAAATCTGCCATATTTTGTTGCACTAGTTTTGGCCTAGCACGCGGGTACAAAACACATTCCTTGCATACTCCTTTTGCTAGTTGTTTCATATTAATGGGCCAATATGATTTTCGAATTGCTGCCAGAAGTCCTTGAGGTGCTGTTGTTTTATATGAATGTATCTCATAATGGTCAACGTGAAAAAGTGATCTTTTGGCACAAGTACAGCATGTCGCGATGAATAGGATAGTGATGAAAATTGAAGACGTCCGCCCACTCACAATAATTTATCCTGGTCCATGAATATCGACAATGACTTACTCGTGGGATCACGAATATTGTAAGTATTCCTTTTTTTGTATTCCACGATAAACCTCGGCAAATGAAATTATTTACCTGAATCGCAGCACCAAAATTAAACAGCTATGTATCTCCTCTGTTGTTAATGCTCCAATTTTCTTTATGAATGTTCTTTTTTGCATGAATACGACCGAGAGGATTGTCAACGTCATTCACCACGATATTTCGTTGCTTTAAAATTGTTATCTCATCCCTAAATGTAATTTTTTTTATTATTACAATGTTTCTCTGACGAAAGCAAAAAGAAAGGCCCGTGCCACCATAGTTTTGAAGATAGGAGTGGTTTGGGAATTACACCCCTCGAAAACAAACTGCTGAATTTAATTTTTAGTCGATATTCATCCAGTTTTTTGATTTGGACTGAGAGTGAATAATCGCCTCGCGATTTTCCACATAAGTCTTCCGCCTAGTGGATGGGGATTTAATTCAGTAAAGAGTAATCAACATTAAAATTAGAGATAGTGGCAATCTTATTCACGCTTCGCTAAAAGCAGTGCCGCACAAAGTTCAAGGCGCGGTAACGTCTGATGTTTCAGTGGGGCAATACGAGATTTGGAACATAAAAATGTAACTGACCATTGATTGATTCACACCATTGGCCTTCTCACTGGCGTCAGCAAAGCGATGTAACTGAATATTTCGTGGAGAAGGACAATAGTTGAAAATATGCCGTGAAATTTTAACACTATTTAGTTCATGCAAATTGACTAGAAAATTTATCCTATACGTATATTGCGCCATTGGAAGACCTTCATCCCAATGAATTTTTAGAGACCATAATTTTTGTAAAAATAACTTTCATAAAACGACGACGGGTACAATAACGCCATTTCGGTCAAAAATGTTAGCAAGCTGAGAAATAACTATTCTTTTCGTGATTTGCTTCGTTTGTAAACATGATTTACTAACTTGAATATTCAGGTGGTCCAACGTAGGCTCCCAATATAAACCCAAAGTTTTCACACAATTATCATCACCAATTCGCAAAAATGTTTCTCGATCTTCAACTGGAGTGTCTAATAAAAGATCGGCATAGTTAGAACAACATTTCTTTGATGTCATTTCAGCCGAACTCAAAGCCGAAATTGACGATTTCAATTTTTTTCAGCACAATTTCTTAAAAAATCATCTACATAGATATCATGTTGGATGCCTGTTCTAGCTAACGGGTCCTTCGTTTGATTATCAAGTAAAATCTGTAGAAGGCAATCGAGTAGCCAAAAAAGGTGCTGCTTTAGTCCCGTACGTGACAGTTTTTAATTTGTAGGTATGAAGATCATGTAAATAGCTCTAACGCCAGTATACGAATATGTAATAATATTGCTGGACATTAGCACTGAAAGCATACAGAGGTGATCTGGATCGAACAAGTATTGCAAACAATTCATTTTGAACCACAATGTCATTAAAATGTCATTTAGTGAATTCCCAGTTGTCGTCTTGGCCGGTCCGTCAAAAACCATTCATAAATTTGTAGTAGAAGAATCCGATTTCGTAACACAGTGATGAGATAAATTGAATTGCAATTTTTTTGGAATATTTACTATTCCCATATGGTCTAGTTGTTCATATTCGGACATAAACTTGTTATAGGATAAGCGAAGTTCAACAACTTAATTTGTCCAACTGATTGCAACTCGGAGTACATTTCTGCTCCCACAAAAGATCGATTGCACGTGGCTCCTAGAACTGTGGATCGGCCAACATGATATTGGCTGGAAGTGACCAAGTTGAAACATCGATTGATATCCAGATATTGAACTGACGGTTGATATCCAGATATTTTTCGTAAAATATGGGCTTCGGTCATAGCAGAAATATAGCCTATTCGCGATTCAATATTTAATATTCCGCCAATACCCCGAATATTGACACATAAATTGATAGCTTTAACGCCTAACCGTTTCGCTAGCGATTCTGTTATAAAATTTAACTGCGATCCTGAATCTAATAACATTCTGGCCGTCACCTTTACTCCTTGATGATCTAATATATCAATTAATGCGGTACATAAAAACACGAATTTGAATTGTTCGATTGAGGTGATATGCGTAGAAATATCTGCTATAAGTGAACTGTTCGGAATGCCGGCTTTTGGTTTATCTATACGATGTAGAAAGCTTCACTTGACCACTTGTTTGATCGTTATTCGAAGTTGGCATGTTGATGTGTAAAAGTGTATGATGTTTAGCTTGACACAGCCCACACGTATGAGATGATCTTAGACAATTTATTTTCAGTTTATCAATCACAGCCCACACGTATGAGATGATCTTAGACAATTTATTTTCAGTTTATCAATACTCTTTCTTCGTTCATCGACAGACTGGGACAAAAATTGATAACATCTTACTATCGAGTGCCCCGTTTCTTGCACAATAACAAGCCTTTGATATATAGTAAAGGAACTATAACAGGTCGTTGAAATCGGTTCGGTACGATTGGCTTTTGAGAACTGTGTGATTTAGAAGCCGTTGAAGAACGCAGTGAGCCGGACTCAGTCTTACAATTATCTTTACAACTATCAATTCTAACACTTCGAACTTGTAGAAAATCGCAAATGTCTTTGAATGTGGGAAGTCCAATTCGCGGGATTTGGTCCGTCCATTTCATTTTAGTATCCGAATCGAATTTAGTGTTCATCAGGTATCATCCCAATATTGAACTAGTCATTTTGACATAATTTTGACATAATCTAAATAAAATGATGTTATTTTCAAAGCAAGTATGATAATATATCACAGAAAATTGTATACAATACTACTGTTGATATCAACAGCTCTGGATTTCGAGGCTCAATTGATTCAGATTTATTCGGTTTGATATTGTGCCGAAATATATGAAAGGACTGCTATATCGATCTGCTGTTAAAGCGACAGATAAATATCTTTGGAATGTGTATCAACACCAAATGAATTATTTCCTCGGTCGCAAATTCATTATGCTAGGTGATGTACAACTCTCTCTTGGTCGGTTGATCGACAAGAAGATTAACACACGAATACAAATACTAAAACACAACGATATGCTATATCTGGAATATTAAGTAAACATATTTTATTTATTTTTATAATTAATAACAAAAAAATCACAATTTATTTTAAATTTTTTAAATAAAATCGACCGAGCCTATATTCCTGATCAACGGTTGAAACATGATTTGGGGAATGCCCCATTTTCACCGTACACAACATTGCTTTGAACATGGTTCGCAATCGGAAAATTAACTGCGTTCGGTTTAACCATATTTTTCTTAAGAAATGCATAATGACGGGCGCCTGATAGTTTATCTTTATCGCCAGGTTGTCGAAATGCTCTCAAACAGTACTCGTAGAGAAGGTTTCTCGCCAGTATAGAATCGTTCATCAGCTCGATAGAATCATTCCCTTAAGTGGCATTTCGGAATATGATCATTCAAAATCAGGGAGAATCGTAAATTTTCGAGTACATCATTCGACACTGCAAGCAAATGGCTGAACGCCTCGGTGAAGTCTTAAATGTGGCCACAAATAACTCGATTGTGTATATGATTTACCACTATATAATTTAGTCTCCAAATTTTGGCAGACTTATTAGTAAGTCCATCCCTTACATGAATCTAGAAATATATAATCAAGATAAACAACCATAATTTTAATAAACACAAAATACTTATCTTAAATAATAAATACCACATCCACCATTATAAAAAACATGATATTTAAATTGGATTAAAATTATTTGCACCGACCGCAAAAAGTTTTCTAGGGTCTAGCCATTTTTACTGTAATGGCAGTACATATTTTTTCATAAAAAAAATGAAAACACAATATAATTAGTAATTACAAATTAAAATTAACATTAATCTTACCATTAAATACATAAAAATATTTGTAGTTTCAGCAAGTCCATGTCATTATTTTGACAACGTCAAGACGACAGTGACATTTCGCCAAGATATAGAAAAAAAAAAAAATAGATCTCATTGGACTGTAATTCAAATAAAAACAAAATTGACTGTAATTTAAATAATTTAAAAATATTTATTAATTTCATTCGTTCTCTCAATTTAAAAAGGTACAGGAATCAACTTACATAAAAATAGTTTTATTATGCTGTAATTAGTGAATATGTAAGATATCCTGTTTTGGTGTATCAGAACTTAATTCATATATACTTGATATCTGCAAATCGTTAATATACAAAACCCCAATAGTGGATCTTCCTACATCTCATTTCGGTGCTCAAGCGGCAACCACAAACGCACGTATTCTGCTAAGTATAGCTCGGACTACTCCTTTGCTTCAATCCGTCGCGGATTGCCAATTGAAGCGTATGTTCTGCGCATTGCATGTTGTGAAGTTTTGCTACACTGACTGCAGCGTCTACGAACGAATCTAAATCATCACTAAGATTTTCACCTGAAAAACTTCATTTTCATTTTTATTGTCGAAATTATCGTCAGTTGGTTCACCTTCTTCGGAATTTAGCTTTTGGACTGTGCTCTGTATGTTAGTGGCGTTGTCTTTTATCATGCTCAGAGCTTGTCGCTTTTTAATACCAAACTCAGTTAGCACTGCCATTATAATAGTTAATAATACAATAATATGCTGGTATGCTGTGCTTCGTTCGCGTGACCGTTTCCTTTTCAGCGTTTGCAAACCAAACATTAATAGCGAAATAAATAACTCAGTGGCGCGTACACGAATCTACTTTAAGGTGTAAATGAATCGTGCGTGTAAATCATTTTTTAGAGGTTACTTCATCTCTTCACTCTCGGCGATTACCAAGTTTAGGATCGTTCTAGTGAAACTCCAAGCTTTGCAACCTCCATTCAAGCCACGAAAAGCTGGTGTAGAAAAAATGTTAAAGGCACCGAATTTTTGGTTTTCATTTTTTAAGTCGATATTTAGGAGAGAAAGAAAATATAAAATGCGGAGTCGGATGTGGTCAGTATTTTTCCGACTCCGACCCCGCTTAAATAGTTCGACTCCTCGATTCCGACTCTGCAGCCCTGGAAAAAACTTTAGTTCACTTCCTATGTTCATGTCCGACATTAGCATACAGAAAACTGTAAAGTGCGACACTACATTAGTAGCTCTGCAGTCTTCTAAGTGTACCCTGGCAGCCACTCTTACTTAACCTAACCTAACTATACTCATATTCCAGATATTTTTGTGTTTCCAATAATCCCTGTCATTATGTCTCGATTCACCATACTGTAACTTGCTGTATGTACTTAGAATTTATTAGTATTATCGTAAAAAAATTACATTCTCATAGTTTCATATACAGCCACTTAGCTTCATTATCGCAGGAATATTGTGTAAACATACACATAGACAAGACATACACGCACAATTCAATTTAAAATAAATTTACTGAGAAAATTACAAATTTAAATATTTTTTTGTGCAATTTCTTAAGAATTTATTTTGTAAATATTATGACGACAAACATTAAATTTTGTCGCAACAAATCAAATAAATTTACAGTCAGTCATAAACGGATTGGTAATAAAATATTCAATTAAGTAAGCAGTTTATAATTTATCGCTAAGTACATATATACATATGTATATATGTACATATATAGGGTAAGAGCGGAAAATCGTTTTCCGTTTATTTTTCGAATCGACGTGTATCGCTTAGCTTCATAACATAAAGGGTTTTCCAATAAGAGGTTTCGTTTTGAATAGCCTGCTATTTGGGCAGCTGTTAATTTTGAAAACTTAGGTCTTAAGGCTTTTAAAGTTCAGTTAACACAAGAACTCAAGCCGGTCGATCACCATAAACGTCGTATCTTCGCTGGGTCCTTCAAATGCATATCCGGGTTTTCATCAAAAAATCATCTTCAGTGATGAGGCCCATTTTCATCTCGGAGACTACGTTAATAAGCAGAATTGTCGCATTTAGGGCTCAGAAAATTCAAGAATGATTGTTGAAAAGCCTCTCGATCCTCAACGTGTCACTGTTTGGTGCGGTTTCTGGGCTGGCGGTGTGATTGGACCTTACTTTTTCGAAAATGAGGCTGGTGTAAAAACTGTTATGGTGAATGGATTGCGCTACCGAGCTATGATTACTGATTTTTTATGGCCGGAATTGGAAGATATTGATGTGGACGACATTTATTTTCAGCAAGACGTGCCACACAAGCAACGAAACAATCGCAATTTTGCAAAAAAAGTTTCCTGACCGTGTTATTTCTCGAAGAGGTGATCACAACTGACCACCGAGATCTTGTGATTTAACACCTTTAGACTTTTTTCTTTGGGGCCACGATAAGGTCTATGCCAATGCTCCACAATTGATTCAAAACCTTTAACATGGAATTCGTGCAATTATCGAGGACATACAGCCGCAAATGTGCGAATTGGTCATGAAAAGAATATGGTGGTGCACCGTAGCCGTGGCGGCCATTTGGCTTATATCGTTTTCAAATGTTAATGGCGTACCTTCCTCTTTACATTGAAATAAACATTCATTGATTTCTCTTAAAAAATACTCGTTTTTTTTAAATATCAAAATGAAACCTCTTATTGGAAAACCCTTTACATTACTTAAGTACATATCAAAATATCAATATACATTATCAATTTTGTCTTATGTTGCAGTAAAATGTAAATCCAAAATTTAAGCAATTTTGAAAGTAAAATTAGTATCGACCATATTAATGTAACTCAAAAATGAAAACTATTTTAAATTTTCAAGTACATATGTAGATACATTAATTTTTGATGAGTAGTGATTAAACTTGAAACTTATATTTATACTTATTATACTTATATAAAATAATTAATATACTATAAGTACATGAACTCATATTTTGTATCATTTAGAAGTTTTTCTTTATTTTCATCATTCATCCAAAATGAACTTAAAAATTCCTTTTTTGCATTTTACTGTTATAATTCGAACTCAATACTCATCTATTTTACAGCACATCACGTCTACCTACCTGGTAAAGTATAGAGCACGAAAGAAAACCACTTTCTTGTGGTTGATGGCGGCAATCCAGATGTTGACGCATATGAATATTACCAATAAAGAATTTTCTCAGTTCAATTCAGTTCTTAACAACTTCAGCAGTCCAATTCTCATATTTCCACAATAGCGAGTCGTATATTGGGACGAAGTACCTCAGCCATGGAAAACAATTAGAGAAAAAGGTTTGAAAAAAACTGATGCTGAAACTTGGGAAAGGGTCAATCGGCACACTGTAATACGTTCACGTTTCAAAAGTATAAATGATGTGGACCATCGTATACAAATTTAGAATGCAGGTAAACTAACAACGACCTAGGGTGTTAATACCCAGTAAGCGCTGGTGAGCAAATAGCTCTCTGTTGGGAGGACACCATAAATGCTTACTCAATCAATATCTCTGATGACAGTGAGATGTAAGTCCCAGTATCACAACCTTCGTGATTCCTTTTCAGAATTAAGGGTTAAAAAACGTGAGAGTTGTAGGTCTATCTATGCTGTTGTTCATTAGGCAACTTATCTGAGAAATTGATTGCCAGCAGGTTGATGGACATATTCCAGAAAGTGGCTAATTTATCGGAGAAACGTTCGGCTGGAGAGTACCTAGATCCACAGAGTACACTATGTTCAAAATAATCAGCATAGTCAAAGAGTTAGAGCAAAAATACAATCTGTGCATATTTCTAGATGAATTGCGCGCGTTCAATTTAAACCAATGTAAACCACACTTCTGGAAATTCTCTTCAACAACAGCATAATCAATAATTTCAACCAGCAGCATTCCCGAAGACACAAGTGCTCTTCGCTGGAAATTCCAGACATAGTATTCAAGAGATCACGACTGACTTTGTTAAAACCGTAAAGTTGCTTGTAATAGACTTTGATGAAAGGCACCTCACATGCCGAAAATAGTCAAATGATTTTTGCTGTGCTAAAAAATGTTTTAAGAAAGACGTGGGGCCTTAATCACGGTACGTTGTCTACTATAA
Organism: Tipula unca; assembly: GCA_951394425.1. Taxonomy (NCBI): domain Eukaryota; kingdom Metazoa; phylum Arthropoda; class Insecta; order Diptera; family Tipulidae; genus Tipula; species Tipula unca. The sequence goes on along the minus strand of OX596380.1, from coordinate 172,449,753 downwards.
ACATGGCCTTACATCACTTACGAATGGCGGAATGAATTATCCCTGAATACTTTTAGCGCATAAAGGGTACAGTATTAATCGATGCTGTTCCTGTCTGGGCCAAAAAAAAGCAAAACGTGAGCTACGTGACTAAGTTTTAGGTATAAGGCAAAATCGCTTGTATACGCTTGTATAATCGCCAAGTATACTGATTAAGTAAACGCAAATTCAAGATAAGCTAGATAGAATGTGAATGGATGTAGACTCTGCCTGAGTACCATTCGTATGTACTCATCGTTCAAATAATATGAAAGTTATAATCTATTCTGACATATTTTAATCTGAAATCAGTGCCGGTTAAAAATCGACTGTCCTATACATATCGTTAGAGATCCCCAGGGTGAATGGGTACTTACTGTATTATTTTTGAAGCTGAACCTAATTTTAAACAATTTGCTGATACAAATTTCGTTTTGCGTTCAGTTTCGTTACTATGATTTTGTGGTTGCTCGTCTGCTCATTGCGTGACAATGAAGATATAATGATTTTGCGGAATCTCTAGGTACAGCTGGTTCACAATCAATTTTAATCGGTTTCGGATCGGTTAGAAAGTTATTCAGAATTTTCTTCTCCTGGATTAGCAGGGAAGTTGTGTAGTTCTATAGTAGTTCTTGCTATCGAAAAGAGAACAACAGCTTTAGAGAGCACCACTTGAATCAGACATAGCTATTTGAAAGATCACCTCAAATAGGTTGAATACGGATGATACACTATATTTAATTCAGGTTCTTCCATTGCCAGCTTAAATGGCCGTGCTACATTATTGCATACATATAGGCATTATACTCTTCTTGGTTATACCTAATCATTAAGAAATAACAATTTTTAAATAGCCTCCATAGGCACCATTAAATAACTTTAAATGTATGCTAAAAGTATCAACGGTAGTACTTTCAAAATGGGTTCACAATTATATGTGCATGGCGCCGACTATATAGTCCCCAAATATTTAAACAAAATAGCCGCCAGGATTATTAATTCCGGAGAGTACGCGGTGGACATTGAATAACGCTCTCAAAGCGATAAATTCTTGACAGAATTAGATTTTTGGCGGGAGGTAATAAACCAACATATTCTGGATGAGAATAAATTTGTTTTAAACACAGTCTCCATATTTTATTGTCACCCTATACTTGTGTTATGTCTAAAGGAATTGAATGATTATCCGCTTAATTCTGGTAAATTTGCTTGATAATTATTAGCAAGGGATTCAAAACAAATTTCAATACCTATTTCTTAGATTCACACCAATATTGAGAGTTGTTGATTTGCGGATGTTCGCTTATCTCTGCTAACTCAGCGGATATGTTGTTACTTGCTGTTTTGATAGGTTAATTGAAGTTTTCTCTTCATTTAACATTCATTCATTTTTGTCGATCAAGCTACTTGGGCTGTTATTATTAATTAGCAAGCGGATCTTGCTTTCGTAATTTAACATGTAAGAAAAAAATGTTAAAAAATCTCCTCAGATGTCCCTTGATACAACTTAAAATGAAGAAAATAAATTGTATTTTTGTTTATCGATTTATCGACTTTATTTTGGGGTCATATGTCGAAGTTTAGCTGTTTAGTGCTAAATATTAGTAAAACAATTCCAATTCCTAAGAGTAGTAGTCATTCCGAGCTAGCCCATTTGCCGCGAGTAAATGATTTGAGTTGTTTCTATCTAACATATTTGACGAAGTCACTAAAAATTAAATTCAGTCTAAATCTCTCCCTATTTATGGCAACAAGCTGAAGACATAAAAGCTGATCAATAGCTATGTTTTCGCTGGAGTCTATTTTTCTTTGTACTTTATACGACTAGTATGGCGTTCATTAAATTCAGGGCCATGTGATATACATTTTCCAAGTGTGCACTGCTTTTAGCATTGTCCCGAAATTCTGGAGTAGAAGTAGAGTTGTTTTTAAAGCTCTTGAATCGCCGAAGTAGATTTATTCAATTCTGTTAATTGATTTACTTGTTAAGCTGAAACAATTTGGCTTCATTGCACCGACCAATGCTGATGGTCTTGTTGTAAAATGTTTAAGCTAACATTTATGTGCATTATACGACTTAACGCAACATGCCTTAATTAGAGATATTAGTAGTAGTCGGGGCACCTGGGCGACCTATGTACTTTCGTGACCTAGATTGGCACTTGGGCGGCCTACTTATTTTTGACCTTGATTTTTACAAGAAGTAGATTAAATAATAAAATGTGAAAGTAGATCGAATAATGTGACCTTGATTGACATTTGGGCGGCCTACATTTTTTACCTTAATTTTTACGGGAAGTAGGTGAAAGTAGATCGAATAACGCCCAAACGCCAATCAAGGTCACATTATTCGATCTACTTTCACTTTTTATTATTTAACCTTCTTCCCGTAAAAATCAAGGTAAAAAGAAGTAGGCCGCCCAAGTACAATCTAGGTCACAAGTGCCAATCTAGGTCATGCAAGTAGGTCGCCCCAGGTGCCCCGACTACTACTGATATTCATTCAAGAGGCCTTCTCATCAATCTGCCAAACCTAATTATCAACAAGAGGATTCATTATTTCACTTTTTGTTATGGAGTTTGTTTCTTTGCCTCAGTGTAACTGAATGATTCCATAACAACCATTGCTTCGATTCGCAGATCTATTGTGGGTCATAGACACGTGGATCTATCTATCCTGGGGTTATCTAACGTGTTGGAGGTAATGATGTAAGGATGTTATAAGTGATGACAAAATTGCGGATAGAATGATAACTACCTTCGATTCGTCCTGTTTTTAATAGAGTTCAATTTTAGGTTTTTAATTATAGGTATCTATTAACGTAGGTTTGCGCTTCATGTTTGAGTCTAAACCTGTCCAGTGTCTTAAATCTGCCACACTTCCAAATTGGGATAGAATCCTGAGTTTTCACCATGGGCCTTAAGTTGAGAACCCGCATTAAGAATTTGAATGCAAAATAAAAATTTGAAAATTCAAACAATTTTATAATTTGTAAAATTTTGGTTTTGGTAAAACTAGAAACATCTGACTCAAATTCGATAGTTTTTCAAAAGGCCGATTTTACCAATTTTAAATAAATAAATAAATACCAACACAAAGACTATTTTATCAGAGACTGTAATCTGGATAGTAGCTTTTTTGTATACGGCTACAGGTCCGTCTTTTTAAATGCTCATCTACACCATGCATTGCTCCATTTTTTTTTTTTTTTTTTTTTTAAAAGGACTTGGCATAGACACTTTTACGGTCCATAGCCTTACCTTACATTCACACAACATTCATTCCATCCACTCATTCATCCCATTCACATAAGTACAGTATACCACCTGCGCATTGCATAGCTCCATGTCACTAATCAGTGACATGGAAGATGGGTCGGCCCATGAGTTCTACATTCCAACAGAGGGTCATAGATGTTTTCAATTTAATCACCGATCGTAATCGGGAGATGAAAAATCCCTTTTGCATCCCGCCTCTGTTGGGATTCGAACCCTGTACCTCCCGATCCAAACGTCGCAGCTTTACCCACTGCGCTATTTGCTCTGTGCATTGCTCCATACTAGAGCCTATACTAACATGGAAGATGGTTCGGATCTTCATTTCTATATTCCGATACCTCCCGATCTAAACATCTCATCTTTAACTTTAATTGGTAAATTAACCAATTGAATTAAACGGAAAATAGAATTCCAGTTTATAGGATTAATAATCCATATCGTTTGGAAATAACCGAGTTATTAAATTTTGGTGTAATATGCGAAATTATCTTTAACTTTAATTGGTAAATTAACCAATTGAATTAAACGGAAAATAGAATTCCAGTTTATAGGATTAATAATCTATATCGTTTGGAAATAACCGAGTTATTAAATTTTGGTGTAATATGCGAAATTATGAAAACCGCTCCTCACCACAGTTGCATATGTATAGTGAAATGTTTTTTGGCCAAAATTTAAAAAAAATATTCAAATGAAAGATGACCCAGCTTTAACTAACATTTATTTTACAAATTTGGAAAACTATATTTAATTGTTTTGCACAGTGCTAAAAAATCAGTTAACAAAATATATTTGTTAGTGATGTAAATTGAAATGTTTATGTTTGTCATCACTCGCCGAGAGATGTAATACCTAAAATTCATAAAGAATATGAGCGCACGCCAAAAATTGTTTTTAAAACATGGGGTTGCAATAGTAAATAGTTTGACAATCAAGTAATTCTTCTGCGCTGAATGGCCACTGTGGCTAACAATAACTTCTGCGGGTATCGTATTGTTGCACTATATTCGATATGGATCAGCACTCAGAACCCGAAACTTACTTGTTTGAAATTTGTCTACTTACAACATAATTTTACGTCCAAATTACGAATAATAATATTTTTTATATAAGTAGTTTAAACTATTGTTCTACAATTATCAAACACAACTGTGCCAAATTACAATAATTATTTTAATTTATTATACTCGTAGTTAATTTATTTTTTATTTGTATTTTAACTATAAATAAATAAATCACACACGCGATTTTTGGTTAATTTATTAGTCTGATACACTTAAACACACACAAACCGATTAGGACGAATTCCATCACGATGCGACGACAAAATTATTTAATCAAGAGATTTAGAAGCAATATTATTTAAACAACATTATTTCGGATAAGCACGCAAATCTTATCACGGGTTCACATACACAACAGCTTACGCTATGTTACTTTGACTTCGTATATGTATATATTTAGTAGCTTAAGTTCAATAACAATTGTGTACAATTACATAGAATTGTGCAAAAATTACAATTATTATTTACAATATTATTTATTTATTTTTGATTTTAGAACTGTTCACTGTTAAATAAATAAACGAAACACGCGATTATTGGTTAATTTATTAGTCTGATATATAAACACACTTAAAAAAATAACACATAATCCGATATGGACGGCGACGGTTGACGTACATACAATAGAAATATTTATTGATTATTTGCTTATTTAATAAATTACCATAAATACACCTTTCAAGGTTCTTAACCGCGTGCTATAACCACGAACATCAATTTAACTTGTATTTGTTCAGGAAAATATTTCACGGTGTTCAAATTACTTGCACAACATATTTAGTTTCCTGCTGTACTTGTTGGATTTGTTTTTTGATATTCGATATTGAATTCTGTGCGATAGGATAAATTACCGGAACCAAATTTATGTCACAAGATTAACATTTCGGCTTAATTATTTTATTAGTTATATAACAGTTTCGCTTAAATTGTGCTAAGAAATTATGTGAAGTTTAACATCCGTTTACAAAATTTCTGTCCAATGGTTACATATCTATATACTCACTATTGACGTTATACAATTTTGAAGACAAACGTTTTTGATGACTTCAGTCGATTCATCTGCGTTTGCAGAAAATACTTCATCATGAAATTCTTGAGCACATTACATGGTATTAAGAAAAATTTCATATGCTTCTTTACTTTGTTATAAAAATAGATTCTGAGCAATTGTTAATATTTTTTTAATAGCTTAACTTCAATGATGCGGATCCAGAATAAGTGTACCAGAGGAGTTTTAAACTCATCTAGTGAAATTATTGTCTCCTTTTTCCGAAAATTCCTTTCGACTCGGTCAAAATACTTTTGAGTGCTTAATACTTTTAATAATTTTGGTCTGCTCCAAAAAGTAAATTAGTTTTATCATTGGAGAATGGTGGAAGGCCGAGATTCTGAAAGTACAACAAATTAGAAATGAGCGCCGTTCGCGTAATTTCTTTAAAGGAATTATTGGATACCACACTTTCAGGTCTGCGTTAACTGCCAATTGGGACCGGGATGTAAATCTCTGTGTCAACATCGACGCATAGAGTGGACACTTTACCGACCTGCTTGGTGTTCATCATGCGTCACAGACTGTAGTTGAGTCACTACAAATACAGACTGCAGAAATTTGCATTGAGGATCCATCTAATGAGGAATTCACTAGAGCCATGCAGAGAATAATACGAACCGCTCACCTGAGGTAGACTGCATTAGTTCGGAGTTCTTGATATTCGGAAGAAATACTTGTATGTATGTTCAACCTTATTCGATTAGTATGGCGAACCGAAGTAAGGCCTGACGAAAGTCGAGAGTATCCGTGATATATCCTATCTTCTGCTTGATGTATGCGAATTATCACGGTATAGCTCTCCTTTGCACAGCATACAAGTTACTGTCCTCCATTATATTGGATAGAATGACCCCCTAGCGGGGGACCTGGTTGGTGACTATCAAGAAGGATTTCGTCTGAATCGATCAGCCACTGATCACGTTCTTTCACTGCGAATGATTTTCTCTAAATACTATGAGACTTCCATCTCCGTATATCAGGTGTTCTTGGATTTCTGGCAGGCCTATGACTCGGTCAATCCATAGAATTTGTGGTCTGCCCTGGAATACCTAGGAATGCCAACACAACGATTGTGTAGATTGACAATTAACTCGGGTGTTCGGCAAAGAGTTGCTCTGTCCCCGATACTCTTTAATCTCATGTTGGAGTACATCTTTCGTAAAACTGAAATGGAGTGAAAGAAAAACTTGATCCGCTTGCAGAGTTTTCAGCTTCTGTTGGACTCCAGATCAATGAGTCCAAAACGAAATATATGATCTCTGAATGAAGAGACACCAGATTTTAGTAGTGGCCGCTACACGTTTGAGGGAGTGAGGAGATCCAAATATTTGGCCTCTCTTATCACTCACGATAACAGTGTGGGTGGGGATATATAAATGCGCCTGGCAGCTGATAGCCGAGATATGTATCCTTTAAGGCCACTGCTAAAATCTAAACACGTGTCAAGGCCCGCAAAGCTGAACCTTTAAAAAGCGTTGATCCGGTCCATTGTTATGTTTTGATGTGAAAGTTGGGCACTGACAGATGAGTGCGAGAGATGGCTCCTTACCTATATCAGAGAAAAATTATGCGGCTCTGTACAAGAGCTCATAGATCTGATGAAGATCTCCGATATTGTACATGAAGTAAGATCTCAGCGAGTACGCTGGCTGGACAAGTTCTGCGTGCTGATCCGGATCGAATTTTGTAGCGATCTCTGAAAGGACAGCCACCATATGGTGGGCGCGGAGGCCATTGCATTAAGATGCTATTTTTATTTTAGGAAGCACAGTAGTCAGAAAAAATCTTAGATTTATTGGCATATCATCAACGCGGCTCGCTGATGTCCTTTTCCATACGTTTTCCAAAAAATAAAACAAAAGATGAACAATATCTATTGTGCCATCAATTGGTTTGTTCATTACCTATTGAATGAAAATTTTTAGCACCCCGCCGGTGTTGTTTTTTTGGGTCGTTCCTCTTGAAGTTCTGTTGGAATATTTTTCAAACTTAATAAATTGACATTGATTAGTTTGCATGTAGAACAGGTGTCACTATGGCGATTTCTGAATGCAAGGTTGAACTCACGACTTTCACGGCAGTTGAAGAAAATTATATGACTATATGGATGGATAGTTCTGTTATTTCTGCTCCCACCTCATTTCTCTTTCGGGGCATTAGCTCTCTTTCGTTTGTTCATATACAGGATCGTAGTCTTGTAAAGATTTCTTTTTTTTTATAATAATTTTTTTCTTTGAACGTTTTCTGCCCTTTGGCGTTGCAGTAACTGTTGTTTATTTATTCATAATTTAAAGAAATCGATTTAGCAGATACATGTAAAATTACAAAGAATATTTTTAATAATAAAAACAAACAAAAATAATTGTTAGTTAAATTAATCACAAAAATGTAAATTTAAAAAATAAAATAAAATAAAACTGAGTATATGGTTAACTAACTAACTAAATTTTATTTGATGCTGTCGAGATTGCAAATAAAAAATGTAAGAATTTAAAAAGTAAACCTAACTTTAAAGTTATCTTGCAGTTGCCTTTAGAAAAGTTGAAATCAAACGTTGAATGATTTGGGCAATCTATTAATAAGGGTGTTCTCACCGTAATGCGTGGAATGGTGTTCAAGATCCAAAAATCGATTAAAACAGAGCCTCCTATCTGGAACATGAATCGAGATGTTTGAAGTGGTGTACGATGAATCAATATGGCGAAGAAGAACGTTTCCTATAAAGGCAGCATCCAAAAAATTCATATATTTTCTAGTGTGCTGATTTTATAGTCTTGACATCTGGTCTTATACGGAGCTAAGCGAGCCATATTTTCATGGTAAGGTATACCATAATCCCAGTTAGTTTTCTTTAGTAGAAACAAGAGGAATAGTTTTTAGTGCTTTCAATTCTATTGATATGGATTAAATAATATGGAACCCAGATAATTGCCGGATACTCTACTTGGGATCTTACATGGGCAAAGTACGGCGTCAATAATGTAGACTTGTCTTTGATGCATCGTTTGATAAATCTAAACATTGAGTTTGCTTTGGCTATGATGTTATCTATATGACGATTAAACGTTATATTTTCATTCACGTGAATTTTGTCCTAAATCTGTCCAAAAAAAAAAACTACGATTTTTTTTTCAAAATTCACAATTCTATATAGACGGGTGAAGTTTGTCCTAAAATTGTACTAAGAAACACCAAAAACTATTTTCTCTTGTATGTGTTAGTGTGCAATGCAGATTCTCTCGATATAACGAAATTTATCTATAAGACAACAAAATTTCGTAGGAATAATACATGATTTCCTGATTTTTCTTGAGAACATCCTAGAAAGTGGACCCCATATTGACGCATATATCAAGATGTTTTAAGGTCTGAGCTTTCCGATAAATAATTCAATTTTGGAAAAGTACGGGATTACTTATGGGGTTTAGGACAACAAAGTTTGGTATAACTTTATGTATGTCGATTATATGATTTTCCCTTATTTTCTTGGGAAAACCCTAAGAAGTGAACATCATAATGACGAATATACCAATATGTCCGCTTCCTAGGACCTTCCCAAGAAAATTAGGAAAAATCATATACTTAATCGAGATAAATGAGGTCATACCAAAGTTGGTTGTCTAAAACACCTTAATCCCTTACTTTTACTAAAATTTAAATATTTTTCGGATAGCTTAGACTTTAAGATATCTTGGTATATGCGTCATTATGGTGTTCGCTTCCCACGATTTTTTCAAGAAACATAGGAATAATTATATCGAGATACATCAGGTCATTCCAAACTTGGTTGTCCCAAACCTCCTCTCCTAAACCTCCTTAATCCGTTACATTACAATCGCACGCTGTAATTCGGCGCTATTGATTTTATATGAATGGATATAGGATCGTATTTCCTGTGAAACGACATAATCTAGTATTTTTTGATATTTAAATGTAATGAGTAATCCACTAAGACCATTAATATCCTCTTGAAGTTGGTCAATATCACCACTTTTCTTGATAGTATGGGCAATTTTAATATCATATGCAAATGTGAGATCAGTGAGGAACACCTAACGTAACACTGATAACTTTGGCTTCCTTATTTCCAATTAACACATATTGCGTACGGTTTGATAAATAAGAGCTGAACTATTGTACAAATTTGAAGGGAAATCCAACGCATGGAGATGACAAACAGAGTCAAATGCTTTACTGAAGTCGGTGTACACCACATCCAGCTGATACTTAATGCTTTTTAATTTCTTTGATCGTTGTACTAGTAAATTCTACTAAATTCGTGGATGTTGATCTGCGTAGTAAGAACCCATGTTGTTTGACATATATATTGTGCCAATGAAACTTTAAAGGAGTTGCGAATAACCAGCTGAAATAATTTTGAAATCGATTAAGTCGTTGAAATCCCTCTGTAACATTCAATGTCTTCTCTTTTACCCGATTTTAAGATTGGTGCGATTTTTGAGTGATAACAGGAAGAAAAATCGATATATTGTTATGGTTATAACTGTGCTGTAGTTGCATTATTGTCTATTGGACTGTAAACAGATGGAAAAAATACGCAAATATATCAGCTATTTACTTGGCGTCAGTGCCGTTTCTTCCTGATTTCTTTCGACAAAACTCGTTAATATGTATTGATATAATTTTGTTTTAGGCCTATCCCGTTCAGCCAATTCCTAAATTTTGGTACTATTACCTTTTACGCAGGGGAACAAGCTTTTTAAAATTCCGTAAAGCGAGCTTTATAAAATATGTATGCATATGAGGCTGAATCCAGAGAGCAGAAATTAATTCAAGCATCATATCTGGAGTCTCTCATTTTTTCCATTTTGGCCCTTGGACCTTCCCAATATTCATCAATTTGATCACTTATGTGATACAACATTCTAGTGTCTTAATGTATGCAGAAGATTTGAGATAGTTATATAGCTTTCTTAAAAGCAGAATGAGAAAATCTAAAAATTTATATTTATGCTCGACACAAGCATTGTTCGATGAGAGCCAATATTTATAAGTAATGCAACAGAGACATTGTTGTAGTTCGTTGAATTTAAATTCCTCAGTAATTTTACTGACATAATTTGTCCTATATAGTACTTAAGTCATTAAATTCTTTTGCTGTTAGAGTTGGGCGATTATTGAATTTGAAATGAAGTTCGGTTTTCTTTTCTGACGAGTCCAGAATACGTCTAAATAGCAACTATAGAAGACAACAAGTTAACCAGCGACTTGGGAAACGATTAACCCAGTAGTGCATATAACTGAAATTATGCTAGCTTTGGCGGTTATTCATGTATGAAGGGATCTCACTGGAAGCATGAACCGAACTTTGCTTCATTAATGAAGTAGACCGTCGGTGTGGTATACTTACTTCAATGAATTTTTTGCTGATCAGAATTTTCCTGTTTCAAGTGGTGATAATTGATTAAAGTTTTCATTTAAATTATAAATAATTTGATCGTTAAAGCCTGGGGGACTATTTCTGAATACGATATAAATTAGAAAGAGTAAGATTCCTATTTGGTTTGAATCAGTTTCGCTCGATTCTCATTAAAATCCAGTAAAAACCCTATCCTTACGAATTGGTTTTGTATTCAGAAATAGCCCTACTGATTTTTATTGTTCTACCAATTTCCAATTAAGTGAATTACGCCTTGAATGCATATTAAAGCTGAGTATTTCACTCATATAATTTTATGCGGCAGGAGATTTAAAATATAACTTTTGAGTAATCAATTATTGGTTGAGGGTCCATGCTGAAAACTTGTGTTTGTTTTACACACTATTTGAAAAACTCTTTGCTGCCTCTATTTATCTTCTGATTATTGAGGACATTTTCGTTGAAAATTTATGCTTTACAAAGCAAATCCGTCGCAATGTGTCGCCAGAGCAAATTATATGTTGGTTTATTAATAAGCGGTTTACTGAATGCATTTACAACCGATCATAAGCATTTATTACGCCCAAGCCCGATCATTATTTGAATTAATAGTTTATGTATGGTGTCCACCTCGCGAACTTGTTTGAATTTTTTTCAATTCTTCAGATATTATTAGAAACCTGATTTTTACCATATTTGGTAAAAAACAGGTTCGCTGTAAACTTTTTTAAAGCTCATAGTATCATCTTATACGGTGTGCGCATTATCGAGCAACTTTCAAAATCTTAAATTCCGAAATACTTATGTTATTTGCTAAATTCCTCAGTTTTTGTTGAAATATAGGTAGGTTTTAAAAGGCCATTTTGCAATTTCGTAATTACGATTTCCATCTCGAATTTTTCAACCTCAATTTTCACCAAGGTTCCGAATTTTCAAACTGAATTTCTCGCATAAGTCTAATTACGTAAGTATATTGTGTTGCCATATTTTGATTTAAGCGTTGTGTTTCGATATAACTCTGCTTTCAGAATTTTAAGACTATTCAATTTAACTATTCATATTATTTTAATTTGGATCATTTCTAGGAAATGTCTTCATTGAGTTCGTGGACACACCGAATTTTAAATATATTCTGAATTTAGATTACTATGTCCAGTGTCTGGTGTTCACGCCAGAATTGAATAAAAGTAAAGAAAATCTTGTTATAAACGAGGTAATATGCAGGAAAAGTGCCATTTTTCCAGATAGTTTCGGTTTTCCTGAAAAAATTTGGATGAAAATGGGGGAAGCTTGTTAAAAACGAGGTTATGTGCAGGAGATGCGCCATTTTTTCAAATAATTTTGGAGTTTATCTGAAAAAGTGGGATACAAATGAAGAAAATCTTGTTAAAATCGACCTAATATAGTATGAAAGAAAATGCCATTTTTCCACATTGAGGCAAAACCTTGTTAAAATCGAGCTAGTATGCAGGAAAAGTACCATTTTCCACTTAGTTTTGGTTTTTTTTCTTGAAATATATATACATTCAAACCAATTCAAACCGTAACATTATTTACTTCTGCTTACATAATTTCATTTGCAATGTAATTTGTGTCTGAACTGAGTTAAATTGTATATTGTGTTAACGTGCCGCTGTACGACAAATTCATTTATGAATTTATTCAATACTTTATACAATAACTATACATATATGTAAATCGGATCAAACAAAAGATTGGTTTGAAGAATGACGCATTGAATCCACAATATTCGATTACTTAAATTAATTAAAAAAATGGGTGTGCCATTGGTTATAGTGAGAATATAAATATTTAATGTTTATTTGGATGTACATACATAAGTAAATTTTTAAGTACAAACTTAAAATAATTGTGTAAAACAAAAATGAACACGTTGAATTATTAGTGTGGCTTATTTGGTTTTAACTTTTAATAATAACTTTATTAAATGCGCACTATAGAATGTTGCATATATTTGCACACGTTTTACTGCACAACTAATCTTCGCATATAATTGTTATTTCTTCTTTCTTAGGTTTCCAAAACGAACTAAGCGTACAGTTTGCAGACTTATTGTTGCGTTTTGTAGAACCCCATAAATCGTATATGGTCTGCTATCCTCATACGTCCAATTCCTCGAAATAATTAAATGAAGCAAGAATTATGTTAGGTAGGCATTATCCATGCATTGGACTAAGTTCCTAAGCGACATCCAACAACCAGTTTTTTCTGTTTGGCTGGTTCTGATTTGCTCTATATAGTCCATCATGCGGAATATGTATATAGGTTCCGTAATGCAATGTTGTAATTTAACCTTTATCAGAAATGGTGCACGGACTCACGGATTTTTCATCAGGACGTATTGATGAGGATTATTAAATTCATAAAATTTTAAAATATTTTTAAATATTTTTACTATATATAGTAAAGATTAATTCTTATAGATTAATCGATTCCATTTATTTCACTTTTTCGTGAAATCATAAATTTGGTCAAATTTAAAACTTGTATAAAATTCATAGTACTTATCCAAAAAATTATTATTGTAACAATTCATAAAACTAACTCAACGCCTAACATGAACTTCATCGTAAAATATATAAAATGCTTAAGTTCTATCAAATCTATAATATTTAATTAAATCTATAAAATTATTAAAATCTATAGAATTTTAAAAATTAGAAAAATTCCTAAAATTAAACAAAAGTTTTGAAGTTGATAAAGAATAGAATTGAGTCTTCGTGACTTTTATGATTTTTATCGTTTTATGTGTTGAAAATGAAATGTGAAATGTTGAAATGTGATGAAAATGTTTAATATTATAAGATTCCTAGATTTTACTAAAATACAATAATCGGTTAAGGATTGACCTTAGTTCCGTTCCAGAAGCCCATATTCCAGAGTTTTATCCAAAAATCATTTTCTAATCCCATTTCCAACAAATAATTCGAATTCAATATAATCGGTATAGTAGTTCCTATGTATTTTCTTTTTCGGTAAATTGTCGTTTACGGTGTATTGTCGGTTTCTGTGAATTGTTGTTTTCGGTGAATTGTCGATTTCGGTGAAATGTCGTTTTCGGTGAATTGTCGTTTTCGGTTAATTGTCGATTTCGGTGAATTGACGTTTTTGGTGAATTGTCGTTTCCGGTGAATTGTCGTTTTCAAATAAAACATTCTTTAAATCGAAGATCTCCAGTTAAAGTGCAGAATCAGGCTGGCATTGAACTATGCCATGATGTGCAAATAGTCAATTTTACTGGGTTAGCAATTTGGCTGGTGACACGGCGTAAGGACGCTAAATGCCAACTGCGCCTCAAATTTGGAGAGTGCTTGACCTCCAAAACAAATTGCAGATGCAGAGAATAAAAACAAACTATGTATAAACAAATATTTCCATTGGTTTATTTCTGCAAATAAGAAATTTCACAGAATTACCATATGTAGCGTTCTGCAATGCAAATAAGTAAATGGTTATATTTTTCTTGACGAAGTAGAGATTAACTATGGACTGTAATTTAACCGAAATGTTCTATTAAAAATATATTTTCTAGTTGTATTCACAGATTTACACACACGCTTAGAACAAAATGTCAAAATGGCAAACCTTGTCTATCAAAATGTTTAAGTTAACGTCATAGTATGCGCTTTGGAGCTCGGGCACAAGAGGTCGAATTGTTTTTATAAATTGCAATTATAAAATTTGAAGTTCCATCAAAATCATATTCACTAATTTTACCAATAAAATTAAAGTCATCGAGTTGGCTCAATATCTTTTAAAATACGTTAATTTGAATTCAATTTGATTTATAAGTCATATAAACACAACTTAACTGCTCCAACTATTTGCATATACGTACATACATATGTTACATTTTGAATTTTGCCACAATATCTTGTAGATATATTCATTTCGAAATTGTATTAAAATTGTAGGTTTAGAAATACGATTCTAATTTAAAAGACAAATCCAATACGACAATAGGGTGCGATAAATCTTGTAAGAAAAATAGAAGCGAATTTGAATGCAGGTTAGTCTTTTAAAATTTAAATAGAATCCCAATAAGTTATAACTTTTTATTGGTAACTGGGTAATTCAATTTAAGCGTTAAAACCGATTAATTAATCGAATGAAATGGGTTCCAGAAAGTTTGGTGTAGTGATCATTACAACGGCATATAGAACTCATCCAAAAGCCAAAAAACGCTGTCCATCTCAATGTGGTGAATACATTTAGGTGAACTACGGGTGGTTCTAACAACCAATATTAATGTAGCCGATCTGGTACGATTGTATGTGTATGTGGTCAAAGTTAGATATTTTTTAATAATCACCAGATTACGTAGCAGGCACAAAATGTGCTTTTTTTAGTGGGTCTGTAACATTAGAGCATAAATTTAAGCAAACACCACCTGCCGAGCCACAGATCTTTACCTGGCCATGATAATTCTCTCGTAAGTACCGTGTCAATCTATAGTAAAGGCTTTCTAGCGTTTTTGGAACGAAGAAAAGAAGTTACAGGTTTTCCAGGATCCTTAGGATCCCTTATCATATCATATATTCATAGGCCGATATACGTTTTCCCGAGTTTTAGTTCCACTTCCTGATTATTAGCGACATCTGTCGAAGTCTGGCAATCATCAGCTTCGACACAATCGGTGTTTACGTCATATGCCCATATATGGTCATTTGCGTGATTTTAATATTTTTAAATATATTTTGTCCGAGTCGAGATCTGAAATTTTTTTAATTTTTAAATTTATTAGTCGTTAGGGTCCGACATAATCGGTGATTACGTCTTATGCCCATATATGATCATTTGTGTGATTTTAATTTTTTTAAATATAGTCGTAAAGCTCCGACAAAATCGGCCCATATATGGTCATTTTTGTTATTTTAAATTTTTTAAATATATGTATTTTGTCCGAGTCGAGATCTGAAACTTTTTTTAATTTTGATATATAGCAGTCGTTAGACTCTGACATAATCGGTGTTTACGTCATATGCCCATATATGGTCATTTGTGTGATTTTAATTTTTTTAAATATATTTTGTCCGAGTCGAGATCTGAAACTTTTTAAATTTATCAGTCGTTAGGCTACGACAAAATCGGTGATTACGTCATATGCCCGTATAATATGTTCATTTGTGTGATTTTAAATTTTTTTATATATATATTTTGTCCGTGTGAGATTTGACATTTTTTAAATTGTTAAATCTAGCGGTCATCGCCGAGTTCTAGCCCTCAAAAATTTAAAAATTGCAGAGCTCCAAGTTTCAACATCCAATAAAATATAAATTTTTATAGTTCTTAAGAATACGTTTTAGCAAAATTTTATATTTTATAACCAACACATTATTCGATTTGTTTGATTTATAGATTTGCGCGCTGACGAAACGGGAGGCAATATTAAACCCAGAAGCATCCCAGCTAATAGACACAAATAATATACATGATTTTGGTAAACCAATCCAAGATAATTCAATAGCTGGCCTAAGCTATGACGATGTACTAAACGATGATTTTCAATTCGATATGAATGCACATGATGTAATGGTATTCCTGCATATACAAAAAACTGGTGGTACATCGTTTGGGCGACATTTAGTACGTGATTTAGATTTAAAGGTAAGATTTTTATTGATTTAAATATTTTCTATATATGTGATGGCTATAGGAACACTGAGTGTTCTTTTGTTGTGGATTGTGCCGTTTACCCATACATATACTTATACATAACAAATTTTGAACGTGATTTTATTTCGATTCGAAATGATCTTGAAATTTTATAGAACTGAGATAAAAAGATAGAAGACTAAATTAATAGGTTTTAATCCTTTTAATTCGTATTTACCATCTTCATCTTTTTGTTTTCGTCTTTTTTTTTTTAAATTTTGGTTTTTAATTTTTTTGTTTTGTTTTTTAATTCAAGAGTTTAATGAATGAATTACAAAAAGATTAAAAATAATGATAGGTAGCTATAGTAGATGTTTTGGTGTGCGTGTTCATTCGTTCATCTTCCAAAGATATATGAAAATAGGAAAGGGAAAGATGTTACAGCTACTGAATTTCAAGTATTTTAATAGTATTTTCTTTAAATTTATGTTTATTTATTTTGACTTAACGTAGATTATATTCTTCTGACAACCGTGGAATTTTATTTTTAGAACTCAGTCTGTGCTGTGTAATATACAAGTGTACATAAATTTTATGATTATGATTATTTTGGATATAAAAAAAAAAAAGTTTGTTGTCCGGAATGAATTTTAAAATATGTAGTTTTATTCTTTGTGTATATACATATATAGTTTCAATTGACTGTTTGAATTGTCGATTGCCTGTTGATGTTGATAATGTTTAAATTTTTATTGATAAACTAAACACAATAAACATGTATACAGGTTTTATTATGCATTCTGGTTATTTTACACTCGCAGGTCTGTTTGCTGCTGTGCGCGAGAAGAATTTTTAATTATTGGGGTGTTGTGTGTACACCATATATTGTTAGTTAAGTTAGACAAAAGGATGTGGCGTATGCATCCATTGTGCGGTGTGAAATTTATGTTGAATATTTAAACATGCATGCATTGTGTGCACCAGCACTATATTATACTGTTTTGTTCGGTTTTTTTATTTTATTTTTTTGGTATTTTAACAACGTATTTAGAAATGGGATTTTTTTGTTGGTTCATTGATAAAAGATAATAATTAAACTCTCTGAAGCCATTAAAATAAAAATTATTGTTTTTTTTTCTATATGTTTTCATTTTATTGAATTTCCGATTTTCATACTCATATGGATGGAAAATTGTATAAAGCTGGTGTGTTTTATGTATTTGGGCGTCAATTTAATGAACTATATATTATGAGTAAATTGAAAGGTTTATTTTAGAATTTAGTTAAATTTTAAATTGGTCTGGCGGATGATTTATTTAAGGAATGAATATATGAGCTGTGAATGAATATATGACCTAATATCAAGACAACTAGGTTTTGAGGGACAGTTGTAGTTAGAATTATTGATGGTTATCATGTTTGTACACTACATAAATGACTATATCATCAACGCACACTTCACAAATATATCAAACATAGTTGTATATCAAACATAGCCTTGAGGGACTGCGAGGTTGACAATACTTTTAGTTATTTAAACTAGGTGTCGAGAATTTTTTTTTTAGTTTATTATTATTTATAAGTTATACTAAATGAAATTTTATAAAATATGAAATTTCGATTCGTAGTTTTAGTCGACCTTGCCCAGCTTTCACAAGATAAAATATACGAAATGTGTTGCACTGATGCAAAATAATTTTACGTTCGTTTTATTAGGTGAGTGTTTGAAATGGTCGACTAAAATTTGGTATCGAGAAATTGTATGATTTTTGCTTATTAATATTATCTTGATATATGGTTTATCACACGCAGGCACGTATAACAAGTTATCCCAGAATTTAATCCCAGAAATATGAAAAATGTACATCAGGTATAATACAAGTGATAGTATTCATTATCTCTAGAACTATGTATAATGCATATAAAAACAAAATCAGTAAATTCAAGTTATGATATCATTACAAATTACAATTAAAGATTACAATTTTTAATTAAATTGACATAACAAACTGAAAAATACATAAATAATTAATTTATATACAACATTTTTGAGCTTTTCAAAATGACATATATTTTTCATTATTTTTAATTATTTCACTAGTTCCATCGCCTCCAGAGCCAATTAGATAAAAGTGTCGGACTAGCTCGGATGTTTTTTAAGTTTAGCATACTAACACCAATTTATCCTGTTCCGTTTCGAAAAACGAGCCAATTTAGCTTTAAGCAAACCATTTCATATATTTTTCATTAATTTTAATTATTTCACCAGTTCCATCATCTCCAGAGCCAATAGGGTAAAAGTGTCGGACTACCTCGGGTGTTTTTTCAGTTTGGCATACTAACACCAATATTTTCTGTTTGTTTCAAAAAAAAACACGGTCGTGAGCGAGCCAATTTAGCTTAAGCTATAACCACTTCATATATTTTTCATTAATTTTAATTATTTCACAAGTTCCAGAGCTAACTAGGTAATAGTGTCAGACTAGTTCGAGTATTTTTTATGTTTCGCATACTAACATCAATTTTTCCTGTTCGTTTCAATAAACTTCCACGATCGTGAACGAGCCAATTTAGCTTTAAGCTAACCATTTCATATATTTTTCATTATTTTTAATTATTTCACCAGTCCCATTGTTCCCAGAGTCAATTAGATAAAAGTGTCGGTGCAGCGTCAAGCCACTCGATTTAAAAGTTTCGGGAAGATTAACCAACTTACGAAACTTTTAAAACTGAAAACTGAATATTACTAATGTAAATTTTCAACGCCAACATCAGTTCAAGGAATCCTTGAAGTAAATTTTGTACTAGGAATATTTAATAGTTCTAGGGGTTTTTAAGCTTGATAATTTTTGGGAATTAATTTAGAAAGTTACTGGAGCTGATTTTGTGGAAATTCAAGATTGTCCAGAGTCCATAACGTTTACAAAATTATAATTAAATGGGTAAATTAATAAACGGGTAGTACCTGAAAGTTGTTAAAAATTCGTTTATTAAATTTTTTGTGAATTATTTGGATGAGTAAGTATATTTCTCATCTCTGAAAATTTAGAAATTAGAAAACAAATTCAGAGCTTTTATCAATTCTAAGAAATTTTACAGTTTAAATTATAAAAGTTCCAGAACATACAAATATTTATATATGAACAATATTTAATATATGAAAATATTTTGATGCTGTATTCGTAAGTGTTCGGATTTTTTGTCAACTCTAAGAAATTACAAAATACAAATTATTCAATTTCCGAATCTTTTTAATATCGATTGATTTTTAGATGTTCTATTAATAAACTATACCGAATATCTGAGCAACTTTGACATCTTATGAAATTTGATTTGTAGATTCCTGGCACCTTTGTAAGGTTTTGAGGTACAATTCTCTGTGAATGTTTACTAATTGGAACAGTAAATTTCCGAAGCTTTCAGTTTCTGATGAACAAGTCAATTTCTGGTGAAATATTCAACTAGAATTAATCAGAGATTTCAATATTCTTTATAATTCTTTTTCCAAATTTTTATCAGTAGTTTGTTCTTCATTTTCATAGGAACTTTTTTATTTATGCAAAATTATTCATTTGGTTAAAACTACTTATCTTTACTTAAAAAGTAATAAAAGTGCCCCTTGTTTGTTAATAAAACTAACTGTTTGCATATATCAACTTTAAAACAGAATATCTCATATATTTTCAAATCACAGCATGATAAAACTATTTTTGTGTACATAATAGGTTTATATGTAAAGTGATTTCAATAAACATTTCTAAATTATTTTAATTACAGTCATATTTGTTGTAAATGCCATTTCTTAAAAATGATGTATTTGCAGTTAACTTGTTTCTAAAAACAAAAAGCAGATATATTTACACTCATACATTAAATATTTGTTATTGTTGCTTTTGGGACAACACATACGTTAGAATATAGTTAGTTTCTTTTAAAAACATTTTCGACGGCTGTAAGGATATTTGTCAGTTTATCACAAACATAATTTTTAAATTCATTGATTGACAAATGTTTTTAGCTCTCTAGAATGGGCAAAACAATTAGAATTAAGCGTCATAAAAAATGTGCGATACTTATTGAAATTGCTTATATGAATTTGCACATACATCCACCAAACTGTATCTAATTATATCCGACAATTATAATTTTTGATTTATGAACACATTTAGCTGCCAACAATATTTTTATACAATATTACTCAAATTTACAATTATCTATAGAAAAATAAAAGAAAATCCAAATCAATACATTTATACACTATTTATACATGCTACAGGTGAACACAGCTGGTAATATTTTACAATTTAGATTATTTTCCAATTCTACAATTTTCTCATACACAATTAATTATCTTAGTTGCACCTGTTTGTTATAATATGTATTTGTATACTACACTCTCTGGAGGATTTTCTTTAATTTCCCTAAAATTTTTTTATGTATATATACATTTCGTTTTTCGTGTATACATCTAGATATTATCTTTTGAACTCCTCCTGAAAAATACGGAGTGGATTTAAAAATGAAACAAAACAAATTTTTGTTTTTTTATCCCATTGTGATCAAAAACCATTTGTTTTAGTTTATGTTTCCATTTTCCAGAAAAAAAAAAACATAAAATAAATTCTTATAACATAAAAAGCAATAAAGTTTAATATTAGAAAATCAACACACATATACACAAATAAATTGAACATATATCGATTAGTATATATATGGAACAGTTGTGTATATACCAGAGAATCCATATACATATGTATGTAGATAAAATAAATTTATTCTTGGGTGTCCAATCGCAAATTAAGTCACATTTAAAAAAAAATTAACTTTTACTTGGTCGTTCATCGATGTGAATCGATTTCAATTATCTTGTCGTCTCCGAACTCTTTATGCAATATATATTCTGGTCATATATAATCTTCCACCAAAAATATAATATCTTTCACTAAATTTTGAAATACAAATAATTCGAAATTTTAAATCGCTGAAGTAAAAATAGTTTTGGTGTACGATTCTTAATTTTGTGATGGAAAATTAAATTCAAGCCTCTAAATACATTGAACGAGTTATCTGTGTGTGAGAAATTTTATTTGTAATCATCAGACAGATATTTCTTAATTAATTACTACAGCTATATGTACATATATCCAAGAAACCGATATAACAGTTAAATGAACGCTTGCGACAATAAAAATTTAAATTAAAAATTATGGATTTTTTTATTTATGTTGTTTATAGTTTTGTTCATTCCAAATTTGTTCTATTTTCCACAATAAGCTAGAAAATTAGAATATGTAACAGCCAGCAATAAAATTGATAACTTAACTCCACCTTATTTATGTATTTTTACATCATTAGTATACAAAACGAAATGGATGAATGAGCAAATCGATCAGTGCCTCTATAAATACGATATATAGATATCGTATAGAGATGATACACAAAGTACTACCATTAATTAATTATTTTGAAATAATTATGTTTAATCAAATAAAATGTCAAATTTATGTACATACCTGTATAGTTGGTGAAGTAGAAAGAGTTACTTTTAAAATTAACGATTATAGTGTTAAGATGAAATATTTATAGAAGCATTTTAAAAATATATATGGTCGTATACTTATAGTAGATAAATTATAGATATTATCTATCCAGTTTGAGCTCAGTTTTATTTATGATGCTATTTAATTTCGTTTTATTTTAAATGGATGATGATTTTGAAAAAACCAAAAAAAAAATTTAATGAATTTTCATTTTGATATATGACTATCTTGATTTGGTTTATGTCAGCATTTTGATCACGTTCAGTTGCAATAAAGATAAAATAAAATTTCGTTCGAGATAATTTCGTGCTGTAAATTTAATTTAAATTTAAATAACTATATACATACATTGTCAAATACGATTTCGGTGATTTTGTTTTGAAAAACTGCAAAAATATCATTTTTGGGGAATCGCATTTAAAATAAAAATGATTGTAATCCAATTAATTTAGAAATGTTAGTTTAAATCACCTTACAAAAATATATATTATGTGTCGAATTTATTAAATAATAATAATCTTTTAACTGAATAAAAACGGAATTACTAAACCACATGTATTTTATTCAAAGGACCTTTTAACAGTGAAAGAATTCCGAAGGCTGGCAAATCTGATTATATATGGATACCAAATCTTTTCGACCTATTAGTCTGTCTTTAACTTTTCTTAAAGCTTTTGAAAGAATCGTAGATAGATTTACTAGAGACAAGCACCTAATTACGTTCCCACTCAGTAACAACATGCAACATGCTTACAGAGTTGGTAAGTTCTGTGAAACTGCCCTACATGAACTTGTAACTAGGATTGAAAGATCCTTCAATAATAAGGAGTTTATTGTAGATAGTTTCCTCGATATAGCGGGAGCTATATTATTGATAGTACCCCGTTTATCTCGATTATTAATTATCAAATGGATTGAATCCATGGTCAAGTGTTGCACTGCAAAGACTGAAGTGGATGTCGTGTCAGTGTCTGTCAAGGTTGCCAAAAGCTGTCCCCAGGGGGATGTGCA
Source organism: Tipula unca (assembly GCA_951394425.1). Taxonomy (NCBI): domain Eukaryota; kingdom Metazoa; phylum Arthropoda; class Insecta; order Diptera; family Tipulidae; genus Tipula; species Tipula unca. Next base: position 172,426,794 of record OX596380.1, on the reverse strand, counting down.
CTCTTCCCTGCTGTGGCTTTTGGTCATTGACGGATTATTGGTTAAGCTGCGCTTCTATTGTTTGGTGCCCAGTTGTTAATCTAAAGGCTTCTATTGCCAAACTTAATAGTGTTCAAAACACGGCTTGTAGGGCTGTTACTGGAGCTATGTCGTCGACTCCACTTCTTGCTATGGAGTCCATTCTGTCGTTGTTTCAGTTACGCAACTTTATTCTTGACATTGCTTGCTCTGCAGCGTTTCGCTTGAAGTGCATTGGAGCCTGGAATGTCCTCGGTTCTATAGGGTGGGACATAGATAAATTTTCAAAAATGATACTTCATTTTTACCAGAATTTGATATGGTTAATGATAGATCACACATTACCTGAAAACAACTTCTGCAACTTATTCACGGTAGTTTATCCATTAAGGGATGTGTGGTTTTCGGAGGGTTTTCTCCAAAAATTAAGCGACATGGCTCTCGCTCTAGCCGCAATGCTGGATTTGGAATCTACTGTCCTTTTTCTAATCAGAGATCTTTTGGCAGTCCTGGTCCGCTATGCACTGTTTTCAAAGCGGAAATAGTAGCACTGACGTATAGTGTTATGGAGGCTTTGAATTTCGCAATTAAAAAAAAAAAAAATTATTCTGTATACTGATAGCAAACCTGTACTCAATTCATTAAATAATCCCTTGACTATCTCCAAACTTGTCGAGGATTGCAAGCACTTTATTTCACATAGAGCAACAAATTCAAATTCAGTTGTAGACAACGAGACACATGTTTGTTTTCTGGATGCCCAGCTTAGGAGTTCCCCATTGTACTTAAAAACAAATCCGCTATTTGACCTTCAATCTTGTTTACATTCTGCCCAGTCCGCATCTGAATACCCAATTAAACATTCATTAATCGAACCTTTTAAATATAGTACAACGCGTTTTAACTCATTCCAGTGTTGATTTGTTGGTTTACTTATTCTGGCTGATATATCAGGTCTTGTATTTATTGCCACATTATTATATATTATATTTTCTGATTTAAAATATAATCATTATTTTTGTCCTTTTCGATTTGAATTCCCAAATAACGTGCCAAGGTTTGTGACTTCAAAATGTTCTAACAAATTGCGTGCAAATTCTTCAATAATATGTTCGCTCTTGGACGCAAAAATGATGTCATCAACATAAATAAGAACATAACATTTTTCTGCTTTGTCTCCATTTAATATATTGACATGGATCTGACCTGCCTTGAATAAAATTACAATCTAGTTAAATTGTTTGGATTATCTGATTCCATACTCGGCAGCACGAGCTTAAGTCTATATAATGAGTTTTTTAATTTACACACCTTATCGGCTGTTGCATAAATGTTTCCTCTTCGATTTGGCCATTCAAAAGAGCTGTCATCGCATCATAATGAATCATTGACATCCGCGTTTTTGCTGCGACTGATAGTAGTAGACGAAATGTGTGACGTGCGACAGGCGCAAACAATTAGCCATAATCACATCCATATTGCATATATTTCCCTTATAGTCCTTTTTCACCCTAAAAACCCTTTTGTATCCAATTGCTTTAAGTTGTGCTGGAAGATCAACTAAATCCCATGTACCGTTTATCTGAATAGAAGCCAATTCCTCTTTCATAGCATGTCTCTATTTGTCCTTATCAAAGTACATAATCCTGTTACCGCTTCCTTATGATTCTTTACTTCTGTTGGTACTTCTGATGAGTTGCATACTGTGAGTAGATGAATCTTTTTGGCGGTACACCGTTATTAACCCTTGCCTTTGAAATCCAATTAAATCTTCTTCTAACCGTTCATTTGAGCCAGCGTAAATTTCTGATCCAGAAATTTCAGAATTTACGTCATTTACCGGCTCGCCCACCTTTAATTAGTCAACTATATCCAGTACAGTTGTGGTTCGATTGTAGTAGACTCCTTCTCATCTGTAGTATCATCTGTAGTATCATTTATGAACGAACATTCCTACTGATTATATGATTTTCTCTAATAAATGATATTCTTTGGTATTTGCATCATACCCAACGAATCGTAACTTTATTGTCTTTTCATGAAAGTTTTTACGTTTCTCCTTTGGAGATGTGCATGAACCAAAAATTTGTAGATGTTTCAAATTTGACTTTTCACCAAACCAAAGTTCATGTGATGGTAATCTATTTTGTATATTGTTGGCGGTAGATATTGCCTCATCCCAATATTACTTATCTAAATTTGCATCTATAATCATGCATCGAGCACTTTCCACCAAATATCGATTTTTACGCTATACGAAACTGCTTTTTTTTGTGGTTAGTATGGTGCCGTATACTCAAGCTTAATGCCTTCACTTAATAGAAATTGTTGCAATTTTTTGTTGACATATTCGCCTCCTCGATAAATTTTTTATGAATTAGATACATCTATAAACGTTACAAAAATCTAGCATTTGATTTGTACTTGAACTTGAAACCTTTGGAAACTTAAATCGTGACGTTTTCCCTTTAATACATTTTGATAGCATCATTGTCACGATGACCCAACTTCGATGAATATATAAATTCAAAATTTTTCTTTTTCAAAAACAATTTTCTTTAAACAAAACTTTAAATTCACTTACCGTTATTTTTTTAACTGGCAATTAACTGGCCATCATCTCAGGAACTTCTAATATGTCCTTTATTTTCACTATTTTTTCATCGCCATTGTGATTTATGAACTTTATGATCGTATTACCACCACGTTGACGCGGAACTTCAGAATCTTCAACAATACAGTTAACTAGTTTCTCATAAAAACCATAAAATTGTAATTAAAAAAAATAATTAATGAGTTGAAATAAGTGTAGCAATAAGTAATAAAAATGAAAGTAAAATTTGGTTACGTATCTGTAGCCCAGATTAACACAAGAAGTTGCTTCTCCATAGTGGAATTTATTTCACGCCACGGTCTCCTAAAACCAATTTTTTTAGTTAAATTTGATTATTGTGAATCTATCAAAAATTCTATCATTTTCGTAATCGTTTCACCACAAAAAATATCTCATAGGAAAATACCATCTATTTCTAGAAGATCTGTCAACGGATTAGCCATTTCAGAAAAATTACGCTACTTTCGGTAATATTCAACGAAACCAAGAAATAATTACGTTTCGCGCTGCTTTTGGGATTGAAAAATACTGCATCAATTTTCGAAAGATCTGGTACGAGTACCTGTTACTAAATGCCCTACCTAGATAATAAACTATTCCACAAAGAAATTGCAATTTTTCATAATTTACTTTCAGAGTTTCTTTGAATCGAAAAGACTTTAGTTATATTTTGGTTTGATCATAAACAGTTTTATCATAAATACAAAATCATCAAGATACACTAACCATTTTAAAATATTGCGCAACCACATAAACATTAGTCTCTGGAAAGTAGTAGGAGCATTATATATTTAAGTAAATTGGTAATGTCTTTCCGTGGTAAATGATGTTTTTCACAGCCTCTTGGTAAATTAGAAACTTAGTGGAATTATTGAGCGAAATCGATGGTTGAAAAATAATGAGAATAAATTAATATATGATAATGCGCTATTTCTTTTAATTAGTCTTTGATTTCTTGTTCGAAATACTCTGCTTCAATAAAACGATATTCGGTGTGTTTTGTTATAGGCATTATGAAATACTTGGAAATCTAATGAAATAAGGTTTAGAGTGTTGCGAAAATATTCTTGAGCTAGCAAAATAATTAGAATTGGAATATTTTTGAATTTCTTCCTCGATTAAAACTAAAGCCATTAAACATAAACATCTGTGGGCTATAATTAGTAACTATGTTGGATCTTGTAATCCTTTTTGGAATCTGAATAATGTATTATTTACATTTTTGGGATCTTTTATAAACTCAAAACATGATTTTCGTAAACAAGCTTCATTTAAATGGTAAAATACATTTTCACATTTTCGGATCCTTTTTAAATAAATCGTTTGTTTGCATGGTGTCGACAAAAATCAGAGACCTTCCAGAGTCTAGAAGATCTGATTCCGTTGGAACTCAAGAAAATATTAATCGTGTACAGGAGAGTATTGATTAAATATCGTACATTCGTGGACAATATATTGATACAGATTTGGTCTCAACAAGAAGGGGCCACAGTGCATACAGGAAAAGCGAGTGTGGCTCTTTTACGGAATAATTTTGGTTAAAGTTATTTTTAAACTCATTTAATGGTGTCTAAATTTTATAAAACTAAATGTTTGTGGACTATTGTGAAAGTTGGAGGGATTAATAAAGACATCTTAAAACTCGTCGATCAGTCTTGATACCCAATGATTTTTATCGACCTTTACTCAAATACATTTTTATAATTCTGAAGCAGTGCAAAGGTGTTAAATTTCATTAACAATTTTAAGAAAAATTATTATTGAATTGGAACCGAGTATGGAATCTGGGAAGTTATTGTTATAAAGGAAATTTCAATTATAACTATTTGAAAACTGACCAAATACCGAAATTGGAAATTAATTTAACTATTCGAGCAAATATCGTTCCAAATAAATTTTCTAATATGTATATCTTTCAAAGTGATCAAAAAAAAAAAAAAACAAAAAAATATTACTCCATAACCATTGAAATATTTATGAATCAATTTATTATTAATTAAATAATCAATTTACAAAAATAAATTCATAATCATATACATAATTAATTTTATTCTTCATAATATATAAATAAATTGAATATTTCATAAAAAGTTTGAATTCATTAATAAAAAATTATTTATTAGGAAATGAATATTGATGAAGTAGTTTTTTTTTAATAAATTTAATAATTATAGCCACTTAATATAATTGTATAGCGTATAAATTAATTTATTAATGTTAATTACAAAATTCGTAATTGGGAAGTTTATTAAATGTTCAATAATTCGAATATTTGATCGAATTAATTTAATTTATTCAATTCGGAGAAATATTTGATGCTCAATTGAAAAAGACATTGTGTTAAGGTTATTGTGTTCTACTGGGAAATATGTATTTTAATTAGTTATTAATTAGTTTAACTTAATCAACTTTCATTTGAGGTTGTAATTAATTAGTTATCTGTTGTGGACCCCGATGTTCTTCCAACATATTTTTCAATTTGCTTTTCCTATCTAAATATGGCGAGTGAGTTATAATTTACCAGAGTTTACCGCTCTAGGGCCTATAAGTTAGTAAAATTTTCTCCTTTTAGTTCCTTTTAAAAGAAATCCATGAATGGTTATTTCATTGTAAAGAGGTATGCCATTAACATTTGAAAACGATATCAGCCAAATGGCAGCCACAGCTACGCTTGCACCACCATATTCTTTTCATGAAATTTTCCATGACCAATTCGCACATTTGCGGCTGTATGTCCTCGATAGCTTCACGAATTCTATCTTTAAGGTCTTGAATCAATTGTGGAGCATTGGCATAGACCTTATCTTTCACGTGGCTCTAAAGAAAAAAGTCTAAAGGTGTTAAATCACAAGATCTCGGGAGCCAATTGTTATCACCTCTTCGATAAATAACACGGTCAGGAAACTTTCCTTGCAAAATTGCAATTGTTTCGTTGCTTGTGTGGCATGTAGCGCCGTCTTACTGAAAACAAACGTCGTCCACATCCGAACCTTATCTTCCAATTCCGGCCATAAAAAATCATTAATCATAGCTCGGTAGCGCAATCCATTCACCGTAACAGTTGCACCAGCCTCATTTTCGATAAAGTAAGGTCCAATCACACCGATGGCCCAAAAACCGAACAAAAACAGTGACACGTTGAGGATGGACAGGCTTTTCAACAATCATTCTTGGATTTTCTGAGCCTCAAATGCGAAAATTCTGCTAATTAACGTAATCTTCGAGATGCAAATGGGCCTCATCACTCAAGATGATTTTTCTATGAAAATCCGGATCATTGGTGATAGACCGGCTTGAGTTCTTGTGTTAACTTAAAGTTCAGTTAATACAGGAACTCAAGCCTTAAGACCTAAGTCTATATGCAAAATACGGTGTAATGTCGTTTGTGGAATGTCTAATTCCAAAGATCGACGAGGAATCGACAAACCTGGGTTTTCTTCAACAGTACGGGCTACAGCAGCAATATTCTCAGTTGTTCTAGAGCGGCACACACTGTTTCGATTCTTCACATCACTAACTTGTCCCAATACCTCAAATTTTTCCACCAAATTTTCACCATTTTTTAGTGACAATTTCACTAACAATTTCAATGCGTTGTTGAAGCGTGTATCGTACTATTTTTAGTAATGGGGTAATTTTTACTTGTTTTTACTTTACTTTTTTATTTTAAAATTTTGATGTGCTTTCGAATTTAACCGAATTAACCCTGAATTTTTGAATGATAACACGCACTCACAAATTTTAAATTTGTTTTTTAAATGTATTCCAAAATTAGTATAGAAACATAAAAAAAATGATTAAATCGATTGATAAAAAATGACAGAAACGGAATCAAGTCGAATGATATTCAAATTTTCCTATAAAATGTACGAATCGTACAATGAATAATATAAAAAAATTAGGGCGTTATTTATATTTTATAATTACCGATGGAGTCGAATACCAAATAAAACTGTTTTTGTTTCATGTGTTGTTATTTAATTTTTAATCCCTGTGGTCGAGAGGGACTCACATGTCTCGTAAACCTAAATTGCACGAACATGTTTTCAAAGAATACAACAGTATTGCTTGTCGTGGGAGGCGACTAAACGGTTGGATCGCTGGGTTGACGGCATCCGTAAACAATAATCTATTTATAAAGTCAACAAAAAGAAAAATGGATATAACGCCAAAACAACACCGTACCCCCGCTCATGTTCCCGGGCACGAGATTTAGGATTGGCACGTGGAACGTGCTATCACATAGGAAACCAGGAGCGTTGGAGGGCCTAATCACATGACAAAAGGAGTATCAGCTGGAACTCGTTGCTCTGCAAGAAACTCGCTGGCCTGCGAAAGTGGAGACCATGTGTCCGAGGGCTGTATTTTGTTCTACAGTGGAGATGACCTCGCAAATCTTGGAACTGGATTTCTTCTTGGCCCGCAGGTTAAGAAGGCTGTTTTGGATTTCCAAGCAGTCAATAGCCGATTGTGCAGGCTTCGCTTGCCCATGAAGTTAGCCAACCTTTCGATAATTTGTGTACATGCGCCTGCAGAAGTCAGCCAGTCTCAAGATAAAGACACATTTTACAAGGACTTGGGCGATCTGATGTACTTTGCAATTGCTCATGATCTTAGAGAAACGAGCACATTTCCCCCTCATAAATAGATACATTTAGAAACATGTATACATCCTCGCAAAATTGTCTGCAGCCAAATTAGCCACATGTTTATTTCAAAAGGGCAAGCTCGGGTTGTGCATAATGTCAGAACTTATCGGTCAGCAACCAAATACGTAGGCAGCGATGATTATTTGGTCGCTGCAAAGCTTGGATGGAAATTTTCGTACAGGTCCGGGAATACAGCGAATAGAAGTGGAACTTTTCGACTGTGAAGGTCTGATAAATGAAGATCAAAAGAAACGATATCAGGAACTTGTCAGCGAACACATTGGGGAAGTTAATTGACAGTCTGACTGCGTGAACTCTGTCTGGGAGGTGCTGAAAACTTCGGTTGTCAGTGCTGCTCAACAGACTTTAGGTATAGTGAAAGTCAGAACCAAGAATGATTAGTTTGATGACGAGTGTCGTCTTGCAGTTGAGCAACAAAATATAACCGATTATAGCCTTTGCACAACATACAAGTGACTGTCCTAAATTATATTGGATAGGCTCTCCTCTCTAGCGGTGGGTCTGGTCGGTGACTATCAAGGAGGATTTCGTCCGAATCGATCAGTCACTGATCAGGTCTTTCCGCTGCCAATGATTCTGTCTAAATATTATGAGACATCCATCCCCGTACATCAGGTGTTCTTCGATTTCCGGAAGGCCTACTCGATTAATCGAGAGAGTTGGTGGTATGCGCTGAAATACCTGCGTGCTGTAGATGAGCCACCATATGGTAGGCGCAGAGGTCCTTGCAGGCGACGATGGCTCCACGTTGTAGATAACAACCTGACTTCTTCAGGTTATCTTAGACAGTATGAAGGCCAAGGATCGACACCGTTGAATTAACCAGATTGTAAGGGGCCAGTAATGGCCTTTATATATTGTTTATTATGGTTTATTTAATTTTTATTTAAACGATTTGATCAATTATATCAATAAAGAACTCACACCATTTGTTGATCACTGTTATCCAAATTTTGCTTTCAAATACACAAATTAAATGTTTAATCATGATAAAAAAAATTAGGGCGTTTCTAATTTCACTGTCAATATTGACGTAGATTTCACTCCAAATTTAATTCTATTTTATTTTTGTATTATTTATTTGATTTGCCCTGAAAATATGTTTTGAACATATTAGAATAGTAAATACATGTTTGAAGCCATGGGTAGTTGTAATGATAGGAAAATTTTTCAGTTTTAAACCGATAATTTTCCTGTTTTTAGATCCCAATAAAATATAATCAAGGCCCTAATATTTACCGTTATCCATTTGAGTCTAGCAGTTCTCCATGAATAGAGTCAGCAGGAAAGAGTATCCTATACGCCAAGAAAAACTGAATTAAAATCTAAATGTTGCGTATCCGGCTAAACATACATACTTATATAATTTTTTAGTTATAGTGTTTAACATCGCATGCTTATTGAATCTTCACTAATTTATATTGTTAAAGAAAAAGAAAATCGAATCGAAAATTTAGCAAATCTCGATTCCGAAATGAAAACCAATTGGAGCCAAATAGAATGCGCCTTATATAGTATATGGACTCAAATTAAAAATAAAAATAAAAATTTTCTGGAAAGCTTTGATAAACCTAAATATTATCAATGTTATTTTTTCAACTATTTGTGATACATTTAATCATTTAAATGTGTTTCTCCTGTTGTAAATGGGCCCATAAGTTTTCAGGGCATCCAAGCGTCGCTTACTCTTACCATACGATAGCTACAACACTATCGGTGGCTCAATCTAATTTAAAATCATTTTACTACGTTATTGCTTCAAATATACCATTCATATTTCAGTATTTAGGACATTACTACTACTTTTGTGAATTCGTAATTTTGATAATTTCCAAGTTATATTGATATTTGTCGACCTTACCAAATATTCATATAGTAAAACACACAAAAAAATATATAGTACTGACGCACGACAACTTTTCGTGTATTTTACTATGAAAGTGCTTAGCAGTGTCGACTTAAATTTAGTGTTGAGATTTTTTTTTTTGTTGTAATAAAAGTTATGGTAAGTGGAATTTTAATTACAACGACCAAAATTATTTATTTTAATTAATTAATTTATTTCGATTATATTTATGTTTATTGCAGTTTACATTGGTAAATTTTGGATAACATTCTTCACCTATTATATTTACAATACATACGAATTTTGAAATTTTTAAAATTATCCTCTGTCATAATAGATGTTCGCATATATTATGCAGATTTATATCGAAACCAAAATTTGGTTGTCAAATACACAACTAATTTTTAGAAATTCAGTTGAAAAATTGATGTTTACTTGTTGATCTAAGTTTTATCATAGCTCCTCTCTTTATAATATGTATATATATATATATATATATATATATATATATATATATATATATATATATATATATATATATATATACGTATATATATATATATATATATACGTATATATATATATATATAGTTATATATATATATATATATATATATATATATATATATATATATATATATATATATATATATATATATATATATATATATATATATATATATATGTATATATATATATATATATATATATATATATATATATATATATATATATATATATATATATATATATATATATAAATATACATCTACTCGTAGATATAATAGAAGTAGAAAAATTGGTTTTAAAATATTTCCGTATTCAAAGCAATATCTCGTCGTCGCGTCGTCTCGTAATAACAAGAACTTATTTTTTTTATATACATATCTACATAATTATATTTAAGTATCTGCTATTATTAAGTATATCCGATTTGTGTATAACCTAAATTCACATCAATATATTTCAATCGATTATAGGTAAACGATTATATGTGGCTTATAGTATACTGATGAGTGATGATACTCGTAAATGCAGTATTTCTTTTGTATTATGTGGTTTATGTAATAGTGATTTGCGTGTATCTCAATATCTTATACAATATAATCATTAAATGTCAATATATCTCAATATCTTATACAATATAATCATTAAATGTCTGCTCCGATGTAGGTCGATTCTTCAAAACATTACATTACAACTTTTAATGAAATTAAAAAAGATTTAATATTTTATAGAATTTACGTGTTTTATAGTATTAAATTCAACTAAAATACAGTTGTAATTCTTTGGATTTGAATTTTATTGTGGCATCACTTAACTGGTTGGGGAATATTGCTGATCTCAAACTATGTTCAAGTTCTGCTGAAAGTTCTTTAAAATTCCTATTACACACTAGGAAAACAAAATTTCAAATTTTTGCTGAATTTATTGACGCAACGGTACTAAATAATGTAGACGAATCGGTTTAACTAAGAGTTGTATTGCTTCCAGAGTTGTTTTTATGATCAATAACGATTCGATCAGTTATTTATAATTAATAAGTCCTTTTAGGAACCAAGTTCATAAAATTTAGTGACATATTGATAAACCAAATTACCGAATATCACTATTTGATTCGATAATTGATTAGCCGGTTTTGGCCATCCAAGCCTACGATATATAGACGCTTAACCCCAACTAATTAAGATAAAATGTAGTGAACGTATAAACGACTCACTATTTTCGTAACCAGAACCCAGGCGAGGAGGAAAATGGATGGCTGATAGAAAACACTAGTAGGGACCCAGTTTCAGTTAGAGAACAATTTTCAGCTTCCGTAGTAAAAAAAATCGACGAGGTTGCGACTGAGACAGAACGTAAGACTACTTGTTATCATATTCTGTCGTATTCCTCCTACGATCATCAGAAGTCCCAGAACATTCCTAATTTTAAAATAAACTATATTCTTTAATCCAATATTCATCACAACTTTCAATTTTACATGGTGTCATCCTTTCCCGATCCGAATTCGACCTCAGTTTCTTTTAGATTTTGAAACATTTTTGAAGTATTAATTATGTCATTCCCGAACACCCACAAATGGAAATAGAACTTGAGTTTATCGAATTTTGAAACCGAATTTTTTCAATTCTGAATTCTAAATTTAAATTTGTATTAACGGAATTTAGAAAATTTTTGATTTTCTCAAATAATAAATTTTGATGTAAACTTACCAATTTAATAAATTTAGTAATTCCGAATGTAAAATGTCAATTCAATTCAATCAAATTTCAAATTTCAAATCAAACAATGTTGTAGTTTGGAGTTAACCGAGTTAAAAATAGTATTCAAATCGAAAATGACTAACTCATTTTGAATACAAAATACATTTTTTTGCGGTTTAAAAATATGCATTTCAAAATCAAAGAACAAAGATTCATTTTGAAATGTTGCAATTTAAAATAACGTAAGGTACAAAATGACGAAATCCCGCGGTACAAACTATCATGAGGATTAAAATACCGCCAGGTACACAATGACGTAAAGGGTAAAATATCCCATTTTATAAAAATGTAACAAGGTCTAAAATGACACGGTTTAAAATGGTATAAGATGTGCATTTTAAAGTGCATTTGAAAATGTCGCAAGAGGCAAGAAAACTCATTTTAAAATGACGCATGGTTCAAAATGACGCAAATTAAAACGAAGCCAGGATCAAAACGACGCATTCTGAAATGTTGTATGTTCAAAATGCAAGTTTAAAATTCATATACATTTTTAAATAAATATTAAAGCAGTTTGTTGCATCGTTTTAAAATCGTCATTTTAATTTGGGTCATTATGACCGTACCTGATTCGAATTTTCTAATTTTAAATTTCTATTTACAATTTTAGTTCAAATTTTTTTGAACATTTTGTGCGTTCGAATTAGAAAATACAGAAAAAAACTATTATTCGAGCGAAGACTCTTTGAAACGCTAAAACAATAATAAATTATTTAAATATCTAAATATTGGCATTTAGAAGAAAAAAAACGGAGGAAACTGTCTAGCATAGGCATAGCTGTATATAGAACAAACTTTTGTGCAAATGAAGCCTAGAAATGCATATAAAAAAAATATAAACAACTGTTTGAAATATATATTATTATACTGTTTGTCGCATAGGTACATGTATAACTTAAACAACAATAAACAAACTGATAACTAATTTCAAAATTATGACCTAATCCTTTTCTCATAGACCCAAATTTATTTTCTTACTGTTTAGTTCACTAAACAGGTCATACCAATATTCAATAATAATACACAATTATACCGATATATTACTACGTTGGCGAAAACATAATGTATAGCAAAACTGCTAAGGTCCACCACTAACACCAACAGTGCCATCAGCACCATTGTCCAGTATAGACAAACAGAAACACTTTGACATTCCTAGCAAGGAACTGACAAACAAGGAGCGAGAAACAACAGTGCCACCATCATCTAGTTCGAATAGACGTCAACACCATGACGATTTGAAGTGCGTAAGCAAGAAATGCCAAACACCAACCAAACACTGCCCAAGAGGCAAGATGTGCTGTAGAGGAATATGTACCGGAAAATGGACTCCATCGAGCAAACATTGGATAACAACAACGGTCCAATAGAATACTTAACATTAAAAATAAAACCTGCAAAACAAATACTATGAAACTCTGAAGGAGAGAGTGGACATATTAAAAATTCGTTTACAGCGCAACCAGCAGAAAGAAACAAAAACCAGGGCTCACTTACTCAAAATACAATTGCCAACGTTTTAAGGCGATTATGAGCAATGAAGCGCATTCAACGACATATTTAACCAGCTCATTCTGACTTACCTGAAGTCAAATGTGCAAAAAGGAGCAGCACAGTTAATTCTTCATCTCGCAACAACGGGTGAAAATTATAATAAGGCTTGGGAAATACTGCAAACAAGGTACTTTACCATAGATTCATGCAGGAATACATCGTTTTAAACCACATAGAGTTTATCCAGGAAAGACGGAACGACGAACAAACTGAAAAGACATATTACAATATTACATACCTCATCATGGTGCGATCAAAGAAGTCAGCACAAAAACCAGACTTCAAGTAGTGTTTGACGCATCATCCAAAACAACGAGTGGAGGATCCTTAAATGATATTATGATGACCGTTCCCAAACTTCAAGAAGAGCTTACCAATATATTACTACGTTGGCAAAAACATAAAATTATGATGACTGACGACATAGAAAATGTATCGTCAAGTATGGATAAACAAAGGGGATCGAGACTTCCAAGGAATATTATGGAGACGCAAATCTTCTCAGCCAATCAATGCATACAGATATGTTACACAGTTACATATGGAACTACCAAAGCGACTATTAGGCAGTAACAGCACTATTGCAACTAGCTCAAGAAGAAGCCAGTTCCAAGGCATATTCCTCACGACCAACTGGCCGATGGAAACATACAAATCAGCCTAAACGACCGCATCAAAACTTGCACTTAACTATCATCAAAGTTATTTGATCCTGTAGGATGGCTGTCACCAATAACAATTATTGCCAAAATTATGATGCGGGAAGTGTGGATGACCGGGTCCTATCCAACTAAGAACCACCCAGGGCCGAGGACGCAAGTCATATAAGGGATACATTGCACTTTTTGTGTGCATGGTTACAAAGGCCATTCATATCGAATTCAGACGAGAATTATGTACGGATATAAACTCCGATAATGGAACATATTTTATTGGAGCTAACGCGAAAATCAAAAAGTTATATCAAACGGCATGACATCACTATCAAGCGACATAGCAGCTATATTGGCCGAAGATGGAACAAACTGGCATTTTATACCACCTCATAACCCCACAGTTTAGAGGGCTATGGGAGGCGGCAATAAAATCGATGAAATTTCACATCAAAAGAATGATTGGAGAAACAAACCTCATCTTTGAGGAACTATATACCGTATTCACTGAAATCGAGTCAGTGCTCAATTCTCGACCTCTAACTCCCAACACCAACGACGCTTCGGATTTAGCACCATTGACTCCAGGTTATTTTTTAATCGGGGACTCTCTTAAGACATTACCAATTACCGACATCGAGGAGAAAGGTCTACGAACAACGTGGCATCTAGTAGACAAGTGGACTACCATTCAACCTAATTTAATTCTAAATGATCTTATTCTAATAAATGATGAACAACAACCGGCCACCCGATTTAAATTGGGACGGGTTCTTGACACCTATAGTGAATCAGATAATTCGTACGAACAGTCACCGATAACTAACCCCTCTAATACCTGAAAAATAGCACAACCTGCCGGGCGGTTGTGTGTTTAGTTCACAAAACAGGTCATACTATAACATTACATTTAACCGCTCTCATTAGTACAGTAAGTAGCGTTCTTGCTTTGTTATTCGATGGTCTCGGGTTCGATTCCCGGTGGTGACCAGAAAATCACGGTTGGGTGTTTTTAATGTGTAAGTATGTGTGTTTGTCCGGGTATTGCACCGTGGGCCCATTAGTGGCATTGAGTAATCCGCCCAACTTTAATTTTTTTTAAAAAACATTACACTTACATTTAGGCCTAATTTTCAAGTTGTTTAGAATTTAGATTGTAAAAAAATACAAAAGAAAATATTTTAGTGCAATATTTTCATACAAAATAATTAAGCCAAATATTTTTTTAGAACTATAGGCTAAGGTTCCTTAAGGCGAGTTTATGTATTTCGGTGAATAGGGTGATATGCCGCTTTAAAAGAAATTTTTATTCTAGTATGTTGGTACATGGTTTTTTGCTGAATTTGTTGTTGTCAAAAATTATGTCAACTTGACAAAAAAAAAAAAAAAATATTACTGTTGGTAATTTATTGGCATTTCGAGATTCTTAAAAACTTTCGAGAGGGAAATTAAACTCGCAAGGCCACCACCAAATGTAATACTCATCAGTTTTTAATACTGGAAACACTATTCCACCCTATTTTTGTTTATATTTTTCAGAACAATTGTATACTCTGTAGTTTCACAACTAAACCCACTGTAAATACTGAATCATTGTATGTATGTGTGTAACTTGTAAGGATGCTCCAGAAGAAGGTTATAATAATCACGAATTTAGACTACGTATAAATAAAATTTTAATTAATTTAATAAATTATATTAGCGTGTAAGATACATAAAATATAACAATTTTAAAAATTAAAACCAAAAAATCGATTGGGTGCTTTTTGTACGCGGGCCATCCGTGAAAACATTTTGTAAATTTCCGAGAACGAGTTGATTGTTTATTCTTCATGTGCTGTATATTGGGCCGATTTATTTTAACTTCACTGCAACGTGGTCCAAGCCAGAGGAACACTTGTTCCCCATCATCTATAGTATCATACCAT
Source organism: Tipula unca (assembly GCA_951394425.1). Classification (NCBI taxonomy): domain Eukaryota; kingdom Metazoa; phylum Arthropoda; class Insecta; order Diptera; family Tipulidae; genus Tipula; species Tipula unca. The sequence continues at coordinate 172,411,244 of OX596380.1, read as the reverse complement.
CATCATTTGCCAAATCGCCTTGACAATAATCAGAGCATTTCTCTTTTAAACGATCTTTACGACGTCCTGTGTGGATTATACATTTTCGTTTCAAGCATTAAATCATATTGAAACAATTAAAAAATTAATTAAACCTATAATCTTCAATATGCAACTCTTCGGCTGGTGTCATCGGTGGTTGTTACGTATGGTGGTCGATACTGATTCTGTGATAATAAGTTTTCCACATACTAGGTACTGATACGGCCGCTCACCAATGTGGTATTTTCGAATATGATCATTCAAATAAGGCAAATAAAAACAAAATACTTATCTTAAGTAATAAATTATAATCCACCATTATAAAAAACACGATAAAATTGGATTATAATTATTTGCACAGACCGCAAAAAGTTTTCTAGGATCTAACCATTTTTACTGTAATGGCAGTACATATTTTCTCATGAAAAAAAATGAAAATACAATATAATTAGTAATACCAAATTAAAATTAACTGACCTTTAAATATATACAAATATTTGTAGTTTCAGTAAATACTAAATTCATGTCATTATTTTGACAATGTCAAAACGGCAATGAAATTTTGGTTTCGCCGAGATATAGCAAAAAAAAAAAAAAATAAATAGAAAAAGATTTAAAATTGACATAATGAGTGAACATTTCATATTTTTAAGTTGTATCAGTTGCCAGCCTGGAAGGGGAAATTTCCAATTGTCCAAATATTCTACCTTCTGTATAGTTGTTTTAATTAAATGCCATACGCTAGCTACGCCGCTATATCATAGGTGAAATTACATAACCTTGATTTATTAATCCTAAATAGGCTGATTCCAGTTTATCTCATCCGGATTTTCATTAAATTGCATATACGCAGGAAGTCGATATTAAATTATGTACCGGATTACTATTTGCTGATTCATTATGTTACAATAAATTAGGCCATCATGATTCATATAAAGCAACTAAACTAAACCACAAATTAAATTTTTCATCTCAAGCAAATTGCTGCTGTTAAGCCTATTTCGAATTTTTGTTTGTTTGTTCTCTATAAACATTCACTGTTTACCCGAAACCAACAAAAATTATCAGATTAAATAGACATTAAAAGCAACGCCTATATACTCATACATAGAATAAACAACAACCGATTAAAACATGGGTGATGTATATATTTGCGGATTATGTCTTATATGACCGCGCGCGATAAGTATCTTTGAAAGCTTGAAAATAAATTTAAATATATATTGTTTGTGTCGTATAACATGATTATTATATTTTATATATCCTTTTAAGTTTTGAGCCTATAATTTATTTGTTCGAAAGTATTAAAGAGATTAACAATTATATATGTATACCGTATATGAATGTGTTACCAAATTAAAATGTTTTTCTAATCTATAAACGCATGACATCACAAGAAATGCATTCACTATAATACTAAGATGATATCATATAATATTGTATACATTAAATATCATCAATGGCGCTTTAATTTATATCTAAAATATTATATTGTCTCTATATAGTCTTATATATACATATATCTTAGTATATGGTATAACTGGTAATCTAATATAAATCATCTTGAATTTCTTCTAAACAATGAACATATAAATAAAATAAATAAAATAATACAACAACAAAAATTCAAAATATATTGCTCTGCTCGTCTTAAAGAAAATAATATTTTCAAATAACGTTATTTTTTGTGACTTATCAATCATCAAGAATATAATGGAATTCCGTGTACAAATATACCATCGTATATACATACCGAACTCATAATATTATATATTTGAAAATTATAATGACAATGAATGATCGCGATAAAAAATAGATGTCTATAGAATTGTCATAAGAAAAGTAATTTAGATAAAACTAAATAAAATAAGAGAAAATTAAGGAAATGAAAAACACAACCGGTTCATGTATACATATACTGCAGTACAAGAAACCAAAAATTTTTTCGTCATATTACTGGCACCATGAAATAAATGTATATGTACATTCTTACATATATAAAATATCCAGAATTCTTCCACGTCAATTACTTAATTACATGAAAATTGAAAGTTGTTGTTGTATTCTGTTTAATTAATACGAGTAGCGCTAGAGCTAAATATCAGTGATTCTTAACATTTTTTCTAATAAGTTATGTTCTAGTTGGCCATATTCCAGAACTGAAATTTAACATGCCGATTATTGTTGAATTTCATAATCGGATAAAGAATAGCTTTACATGAAGCTCATTTCACACATATATGTATATATATAGTTTGGAAATGAGGTGTCTTAGCTGATGCGTTTTGTACCTGATTAGAATATTTGTTTTCTTCAATTTCACAATATACCTTTAAAACATCTACGAATTTTACGGATTTTACCATAGTTCTGGCATATTTGGAAAGGCAAAGTTAGGTATACTAACAGATAAACGGGTATAGTTTAAACACTAAATGTAACCGCAAACTTAAGTACGCAGATCTGACTCTGCCGCTAAGGCTTTACGAATATTTCTGCCATAAAGGGGATACAATTTTCAAATTAATAAACTTTTCAATATCAAGTGTATAGGTGGAGTTTAATGACCATTGGCAAGTAATCCTGCATATTGCATGACTCGATCAATAATAATAAATTAAAATTGTTCAAAATGGTTCACTACAACCAGAAAGATAGCTTTAGCATCCCAATCGATTATGTAAATTGCAAGGATAGCGACTTAAAATAAGACTTAAAAATAGTTGAAAATGCCTTCCATTTTTATATAGGCATAAATTCACTAATTTTACATTCTTAATTGAGGTTTGCCAAATATAATATTCACAATGATGAAATTCAAGAGGAATTAAACTTTACAAACAGAAAACCAAAAGTTAAGCAGTTTTAAAATGGCCATTACTGGTCTTTTACTGAGTCAATAATCTCTCTCAAATATATAAGTAATCAACGCTTTGTAAAGCTTCAGCTGCACGGCCCTGGGTAAGTATTTAGATTTTAGCAGTGGCCTTAGAGACAGCACGATTGCCGCTGCCAGGCGCACTATAATTTACTCACCCACACTGTTATCGTGAGTGATAGAGAAGCCCAACTATTTGAACCTCCAGCTCAATCCCTCAAACTTGTATTCGCTATTACTAAAATCTGGTGGCCATTGCCCCTATATCCAGAGATCATGTATTTTGGACTCATTGATCTGGAGTTCAACAAAAGCTGAAAACTCTGACACGCATATGTCATCTGCATATGCAATCACCTGATTGGGCTGGCGATATATGATGTTGCGCTGAGGATTAAAGAGTATCGGGCAGGGAGTCATAACGTAATGTTAACGAAATAACGTAACAGTAACGCTAAAATGGCAATGGTTCCCTCAATTACATAACAAATTTAATTACGTTTCGATATAACTTAACAATAACCGATAACCTTAAAAAAAATCAAATAACCAAATAAAATAACGTTAAATAAATTTTTGTTTCCGCATTTTATCTTCACAGAGCGTCATTACATACCAAATGTAAAATTGACCTTTAATGAAATGAAAAGTGCATGTTTAGGAATGATAACCATAAATAAAAGACCGTTTTCAATTCTTAAGGATTCAGAATTTTAAAAAATCCTAAACCCTATTCTCGACAATTTGAACATAAATTCTAAGCATAAAATTGCAATTACAGCAAATAATATCAAGATCCATATGGTAGATGTTGCGACAGCTTTCAAAATAAAAATTAAATCTGAGTTACGTGAACTCACTTTTATCAGATAAACTTGATTTTACGACGCGACTCCAGCGTAGCGTTTTGGGAATTAATTTTTAATTTTTAGAAAAAGGTGTTATTATTATTAGGACACTGGCCATGTTAGCATTGAAAGAGAAATATATAGGCGACTATATCGCAAATGAAGTACAAAATGTGTTAAACATGTATGGGGTCGAATTAAAAAATGTGTACACGGTCACAAGTGACAACGGAGCTAATATGCTTAAAGCAATTAAAAGTTTGAGTTTAAAATTACAGAACATAGAGTACAGTACCCGTTGAAGAAGAAGTCATGGAAAATGAACTTTTAGACGATACCATCAACTAGCTTAACAGTAATTCACGATTGTTAGGAGACTCATATTATTAATGTTCGATTAGTAGTTATTGACAGCTTAAAAGGCGAAGAAAAATCACTTTCATATATTCGCACATTAGTCAAAAAATTACATACTCCAGAGGAATTGATGCTATTAAAGCAGAAACAATTATTATTTTCACCATTAGATTGCATAACTCGATGGTAGTCCACATTTCGAATGTGTAATGCTATTATACAAAATCGAAATGAATACAATAATATTGCAATCAGCATTGATATTAAAATTCAATCTCATAATTGGCATTCCTAGATTCTCCCGCGCAGACCACCAACTCTCTCGATTGATAAATCCATAGATTGATTGAGCCATAGGCCTGCAGAAAATCCAGGATCGATTCAGACGAAATCCTATTTGATACTCACCAACAAAATCTCCGCTAGGGGGGTGATCCTATTCAATATAATGTAAGACAGTAACTTGTATGATGTGCAAAGGAGAGCTATACCGCGATAATTCTCACCCTCTAAGCGGTCTCCCTTCTTAAAGATAAGGAACATCTCGGCCACTTCCCATTCGTCAGACAAGACATCGGCCCGCCATACTAATCGAATAAGGTCGAAAAGATAGTTCCACAAAGTATCGTCCTCGAATATCAAGAGCGTCGCACTAATTTAGTCCACCCCAGGTGAGCGGTTTCGTTTTAGTTGCTGCATGGCTCTAGTGAATTCCTCATGGGATTGATCTTCAATGTAAATCTCCGCAGTCTGTATTTGAGGTGACTTAACTACAGTCTGTGATCCATGATGAACACCAAAGTCGGTAAAGTATCCATTCCATGTGTTGAGTACTGCGTCGATGTTGACACGGAGGTTTCCATCCTGGTCCCGAATGGCAGTTGCCGCACGCCTAAATGTATGGTGCAATCCGGTAATTCCTTTAAAGAAATTACGCGAATCGCGCTCATTGCTGAGTTGTTGTACTTTCAGAACCTCGACCTTCCACCATTTTCGCTTTTTCGGTCTACAAATTCGCTTCGCGGCCATCCTAGTAAGAGCAGCCTTGTTTTTCCTCTCATTAAGAGACGTTGTTATACTTCACTGGGCTATATTTTGTTGCTCAACTGCAAGACGTCACTTGTCGTCAAACCAATTATTCTTGGGTCTGACTTTCACTATACCTTAAGTCTGTTGAGCAGCACTGACAACCGAAGTTTTCAGTAACTACCAGACATACTTCACACAGTCAGACTGGTAGTTAACTTCTTCAATGCTGTCGCTGGCCTTCACAGTCAAAACGTTCCATGCTTTTCGCCGTGATCCTGAACCACTACGAAAGCATCCGTCGTACTTTGCAGCGACCAAATAATGTTCGCTGCCTACGTATTTGGTTGCTGAGCGATAAGTTCTCACGTCCTCCACTACCGAAGATCGCCTTTTTGAAAATAACACGTTGTCAATTTGGCGATAGGGTGGTTAACTTCATGCACAAGCGAAGCTTACACAATCGAATATGGACTGCTTGGAAATTAAAAACAAGCTTCTTTACCTTCGTGGACCGCACAGAAGCCAAATAATCACTCAAATAGACACATGAAAAATTATCTTGCATCAATGGTAGACCATGTACATTTCTATGTTTGTTTAATGTGGGCTAGAAATGAATGCTGGCCCAATATGACAGGCTGTATATGTGGCCTAGTTATATAAATAAATTAATATTTAGAATTATTGGTTCAAACAATTTTTAACAATTGGTAAAAAATCACAGTTTGTGAAGAATAATAATTTACGTACATAAAATTTATCGCAACTGAACATGATGAAAATGCTGCCATAAACCATAAACGAGTTTAACATAATGACACATATACAAAAATAAAATTAAAAATTCATTAAATTCTTTTTCCAAAACCATCAATTCACAATAAAACGAAAATAAGAAATAGCATCATAAATAAAACAGAGCTCAAACTGACTGACACCTATAATTTATCTACTATGACAAGGCCAGTTAAATCTTTCTATGTCTGAATATTTCATCTTAACACCAACCGTTAATTTAAACTAACTATATATTATTCATCAGTAGCAATATATTATCTCTCGACTTGACGTTTTATTTAATTAACTATTAATTTATTTAAATCAAGAAAGGTTTACATTTAAACATCGATGAATTCTCTGCGGTTATAGTGTTATTAGTACAGTACCTAACTTATTTTCAAAATTATTTTATTTGGTATTTTATTGTATAGCAAATGCGTTAAAGGAGCGATTGATGTATCGAACTATTATAAAGACATTTTAAATAATAAACTTTCCAAAAATGTACATTTCTAAATTTGTAATTTCGGGCCGCAAGTAAATTAGTTGCTACTAAAAAATATGACTCAAAACTGAATTGCATAAATTTGATGGAATTCATAGCTTGCAAAACGTTTATTTTGATTTTTTCGAGATTGACCAATTTATCCAACTATACCATAATTGAAAATTTTCAAAAAATTCAGTAAATAAGGTACCGGATTTAAGAAACTCATTGCGCTGCTAAGATGGAAGTAAGTTTCGGCACAGTTATCAGAACTTGTTTGACCCAAAATTCCATACATCATCCATCTGAATTTTTTAATGATGCCGCAACCAATTTTGTACAAAAAGGCTCGAAGCCTAATACAGATTCCATTGATTGTAGTGATTGCATCTGACTGCAGGGTTTTTAAATTCTCATTTCAAATTTTATTAATTTCAACTCCCGGCGTTTATGTGTTATAGGATTATAAACAAACCATTAGCCCTTAGTAAAATGTTGCAAAGTTACTAAGTGCGTTGGGTAAATAGAGCCCTGGTATTTCACAATTTTTTTGAAATGTTTTGAAAAACGAACTGATATATAGTAAATTACGGAATTCAAATTTCATCTAAAATATTCATATGGAGGAAATTAAAAATTTTTAAATTAGAGTAAATATTAAAATATTTCAGACAAAAATTTGTTATTTTCTCAGAAGTAGATTATTCAAATTTTGTTTTTAGAAATTTTATAAAATTTTCAGAATTTGAATTAATTGTTAGCCTTAATTAATAAATACACAAAACTGGAATATGGTCAGAGTTTGATGTATTCGCAATATAAATTTGAATTTTCTGTACAGAGTGGACACATATTATTATTAGAGTTTATTCAAGGCCATTAAGGCGTCTCAATGAGTCAACAATCACCTCCCGTCCTACCATATGGTGGCTCTTTCAGAAATCGCTGCACAATTCGTTCCGCATGAAGAACGTGACCGAGCCAGCGTACTCGCTGATATCTTATAATTCATGTGTAATATCGGGGATTTTCATCAGATATTTGCAGAGCTCCTATGTACCACCCGCATGACTCTTTTTTCAAATGTAAAAAGCCATCTTTCGTACTCATCCGTCAGCGCCTAACTTTGACATCCCAACATAACAAAGGGCCTGATCAACGCTCTGTAAAGCATCAGGTTCACGGCACTTGACAGGTATTTAAATTTTAGTAGGGGCCTTAGAGGATACAAAGCATCTCACCCACACTTTTATTGTGAGTGATAATAGAGCACAAATATTTGAACCTCCTCACTCCCTCAAACGTGTAGTGGCCCCTACTAAAATCTTTTGTACCATTGTCGCTGTCTCCAGAGATCATGTATTTTGTTTTGGACTCATTGATCTGGAGTCCAACAGAAGCTGAAAACTCTACAAGCGGATCCAGTATTTCCTTCACTCCGTTGCTATTCAGTCCAATCACGCATATGTCATCTGTATATGCAAGCACCTGATGGACTGGCGATATCAGATGTTGCGCTGAGGTGTTTAAGTCTTACGAAAGATGCACTCCAACATGAGAGATTAAAGAGTATCGGAGACACAGCAACCCCACCGCACACCCGAGTTAACTGCAGAAACTCTTGATAGCCCGGTGAATCATTCGCAGTGATTAATCGATCCGGGCGAAATCCTTCTTGATAGTCACCAATCAGGACCTCTGCTAGAGGAATTAATCCAGTCCATCCCCTGGTGAGCGATTTCGTTTTAATCTCTGCATGGCCTTAGTGAATTCATCATGAGATGGATCCTCAATGGAAAATCTCCGTGGTCTGTATTTGAGGTAACTCAACTACAGCCTGTGACGCATGATAAACATCGAGCAGATCGGTAAAGTGTACCTTACCCAGGCCGGCATGTATAGTGCTATTTGGCAGTTTATTTAATGAACTTGTGTGATCTGGGTTCATTACTGAGTTGTTGTACTTTCAGAATCTCGGCCTTCCACCATTCTCGGTTAGCTATATACGAGGGCGGAGTGAGAAGTATGGTAAAATTGCAACATAGGGTGCCACAATCGCAAATCCCACAGCTCATGTGTCAATACCATCTGCCACTAGACCAAATTAATATTTTCAGACATCTGTCAGTTAGTTCAGTTTTGACAGCCATTGAAAACAGAGAACCCATTGTTTTTTTGCAAATATGCGGAAAAAAGTGAATGTCGTGTGTTAATTAAACATTATTTTTTGCGTGGAAAAACCATTACGCAAACCAAAACAAAGATTATGGGGACTCTTCACTATCGATTAAAATGATTCACAAGTAGTTTACTGATTTTCGTTGTGGTCGTAAAAGCACAACAGATGCCGAACGTTCCAGACGCCCAAATGAAGTCACCACACCAAAAATGGTTGACAAAATCCATGATACGGTATTGCAAGACCGCAAATTGAAAGTGCCCGAGATAGCTGAGATAGTAAGCATCTCAGATGAACGTGTGCGCAATATATTAAACGAATATTTGAATATTGAAAAGCTATCCGCGCGTGGGGTGCCACGTTTGCTTAGAGGCAGGTTTGGCGATGTCGAAGTAAAAAAGAGTTTTTGCGTCGTTTCATAACTGTGGGTGAAACATGGATCCATCACCATCAAGAACAGGCTATTCAGTGGATTTTTACTAGAAGAAGGCTAAGGCGGTTTTATCGGCCAACAAGGTGGCCATCAAGATAGCTGTTTTGGTGGCCATAGTTTTTTGGGATGCACGTGGCATAATCCACATCGATTACCTTCAAAAAATGAGAACAGTCAACGGCGAATATTACTGCAACTTATTGCACCGTTTCAACGACGTTTTGAAAGAAAAATGGCCGCATTCGGCGAAGAAAAAAGTTCTCTTCCATTAAGACAATGCAAGGGTGCACAGGTGCTTCCTTATCCGCCATATTCTCCAGATTTAGCCCCCTGCGACTATTTCCTATTTCCGAACTCCGGCTCTAATGAGGAGATCATCGATACGCCTATTTTCAAGGGTTGGAGAAATCGTATTATCCGGAAGTAATCGAAAAATTGAAAAAACGTTGAACTAAGTGTATCAAGCTAAAAGACAACTACGATGAAAAAAAAATTTTTCTTCTCAGACTTCTCATTCCGCCCCAGTATCTACCTAACTAGAGCAATCTAGTTTTTCTTGCGATTGTGACTCGTTATGGCACTTTACTATGGCCTATATTTTGTTCACTCGGGTGAACACATACAGTCCCTGGCCATATTATTAGACGCACTATAGATAATATAATAAAATTTTAGTTTACAGCTATTTTAATTTGGTTTTCGGATATTTAATTATTCTTAATTTAATCTGTATGTACAATATACTTTATTGCCTAATTGTTATCACAAATAAAACATAATATTTATTTTAAAAATGTATATTTATTAATATTTAAATAATATTTTTGAAAAAAATTCATTATACTTCAATATTTAGTTGAGCCACCTTTTGCCACTATGAGAGCCTTAATTATGCGCGGCAGACAGCAGTCAATGCAAGACTGTACTGTCTGCTGCATTTGTGGATGATGATACCGGCAAAAGGTGGCTCAACTAAATATTGAAGTATAATGAATTTTTTTCAAAAATATTATTTAAATATTAATAAATATACATTTTTAAAATAAATATTATGTTTTATTTGTGATAACAATTAGGCAATAAAGTATATTGTACATACAGATTAAATTAAGAATAATTAAATATCCGAAAACCAAATTAAAATAGCTGTAAACTAAAATTTTATTATATTATCTATAGTGCGTCTAATAATATGGCCAGGGACTGTATAAGCATAGTTGATCCATAATTTTTCTCACCAATTTTTGAAGAATTACCAAATTTCATTTCTAAATTTTTATTGAATTTAGAAAGTTTTTTAAAATTTTTGGTTTTTTCACACAGTTTTCAAAATTAAAATAAAAATTGTCGAATTTTTGTTGATCAAATTTCAAAATTTTAAATTTCAAATTCCAAATCTCGCAGTTAAATAAATTTAAATTTCAAAATTAAAATTACGTTATCGATTTTTGAATTCTAACAAATTTGACGTATAAAATTTAGAATTTAGAATTTCAATTCGAATTTTGAAAATAATAATTTTTTAAATTTCGATAAAAGTTCAATGTTGAACTTAAATTTTGGGAAATGTTGGGAATTCGGGGAAAATAATTTATCTAACTCTAAGGCGCGGAGCAATGTAAAAGGAACTAAGGTAAAAGTCGATTTTTAGTATTTTTATTTTATTGAAATACGTGATTTTGTTTATTTTCAGCTTACTCAATCCGTAGATCATTAAAAAATGAACAACCTAAACCTTAAATTTTTACTTTTGTGTACTCGCTTTACCCTACTTTTTGATAGGGTAAATGAATTTACGGAAAAGTCGTCTTTTACCCGTGAATTGGTCCGCAGCCTAAATACCAATATGTAAATTATTGCAACAGAAATTATGCGAATTTTTTTTAAATTTATTAAATTTAAAATTTTGAACTGAATTTTGATTAGTTTATCGAATTTTGAACTTTTGAAACCGAGTTTTACAATTCTGAATACAATTTTAATTTTTTAATTTTAATTTTCTCAAATACTTAATTTCAAAGTTTAGCTTGGTAATTTTTAGTTCGAATCAAAATTTAGAGCTTATATAGGATTTAAGTAATTTTTATTTTTGAAATGTTGTGAATGTTTAAAATTTTTTTAAATTTATCAAATAAAATAATTTTTTTTTTTTTAATTACAGGTAGGATAACGATTTTGCACCATTGATCTAATGTACATATATTAAATATGTGGATGATTAAAGGTATGGTAACCATAAAATTTACGATAACTCTTTTATGAATATAAGCTAATACAAAAATGTTGCAATTAAACCATACACAAAATTCACATCTCATTTAAAATGTTTGTTATAAACTATTTTTGTAAATTGCGGATGTAAAATATTAATGCATTGTAAATTGGCTGTAGACATGCTCGTTAACTGGTTAATATTACCACAGAATAGAACGATCTATATACATATAATAATTACTGTTGGCTTAAATATACCAATTTAACAATATTCTGCTCGAACAACAAAATGTGTGAAACACTTGTCCGGTTCTTATTGAAGTTGATTAAAGTTTTTAGTTTAGTTTAGATGTATATGGTTTTTTATGTATTGTTTGCGTTGTATCAACAAGTAAATATTAAAAACTATAATATAGTTTAATACGAGTTTATAACATGGAATACGGCAAGCGCAAAAAAAATTATATATAAATTTGACCCAAAACTACATCTGGTGAATTTATATATACGATATGAGATATACGATTTTCATTTTTCGATCTAATCAAATTGAAAATAATTTACTCGAAATAGCTCAGAAACAAATGTTATCATAATAAAAAAAAGAAGAAGAAATATTAATTAGAATTTCATGGGAATTTTTTTTTAATCTAATAAAATACAATAGAACATTTTTTATCTAATACTCAAAAAATCTGGTTTTCATGAAGTGTAACGTAAAATGATGGGAGGAATGGTTTGGTTGGTTATTTTTCATTTTCAGATGGTGTTTTCAGATACGATGAAAAATTAATTTTAATCGTTCTTTTAATCACTGTAATTTCGTAGATAACAACAGAGTGTATTTTTCGGGAGGTGTTTTACGGTTTAATTTCAACGTACGAAGTTTAGAATTTTTTTAAATATAGTATAAAAGCATTTTACGTATATATAGTCTCTAATTATTTATAATTTTCAACTTTGTCGTTGGGAAAATGATATAAGAAATTCGTATAAGAATTGGATAAAGCTATTTTTGAAATTTTGATAAGTTTTGCAAAATTTTGAAATTCAAATTTACAATTTTAATCCATTTGCCTCACAGTTAGAATTTAAAACTCTGCATTATCGAATACTGAGAATTTCATAAATTTTCTGTTTTAGTCCCAATTTTGGAATTTCGGATGGTACCTTGAAATTCAATCAAAAAACTTTCAATCTAAAATTAATTAATTTAAACCACAAAATGTTAATCAAAATTCCAATTTTATTTTTCTGATTGAAATTCATTTTTCCCCTGGGGGAAAAACGGCAACATAGAAACATAATTTTTGTAATTTAAAATTTGGTGGGATATATATTTTTATTTGATACCCAACAAGAAAACCAAAATTTCCTAGCTTATGGTCTACCCGAATACTGAAGTCAAAATACCTATAACAAAGTTTAACAGACCGAAGATAATTATTATTTTTCATCCAGCGCTTTTCTCTACTCTGATTAATAAAATCAATCAAATGATTACATTTTTCATACAGCTGTTTTACATTCGGTTCTACTACTTCCGAATATTCAATTACTTCTTTCGAATATTCAACCACAGTATTCTTTGATTGTCGTAGGAGGCGACAAATCGGTTGGATCGCTGGGCTGACGACCTGCATCCATAAAAACCAATCTGTTTATAAAATCAACAAAACGAAAAATGGATACCGCCAAAACACCGGACAAGTACAATAGGTCACGTTCACGTTCTCGTGCTGATCCGGAACGAATTGTTCAGCGATCTCTGAAAGGAGAGCGACCATATTGTAAGCACAGAGGTCGTTGCAGGCCACCAAAGCTCCACGATGTAGAGAATGACTTGGCCTCTTCACATTATGTTAGACAGGAACGAAACAGTTGGAGCCAAATAGTTGACTCAGTAAGGAGCAATAATGGCCTTTAAAAATTGATTATTATTACAAGACATTAAGTATATGTGTCAGTCTTGAAAAAAAAACGACTGAAATTTTCTTTTATGTTTGTTTTTTTGATTTCCAAAGTATTTTATAGATCTGGGAAAAATTTGTCTAATTTTTAATAAACTTTTATGAACTTTGTGTTTAGGATTTTCTTTTTGCATGGATCGTGGTGGTCTATTAGGCACGAACAAATGATGACTTTTTTCATCTTCTAATCGCTTAATGTTGGAAACCTCAGTATCCATTTTATTTTTATAATCGTGTTTCACAGTAATTTGATTCAAAACATTGAAATTTTTTTAGTTACATAATTTAAGTACCCAAATCATGGGGCTTTGGGCGTACACGCTGCACTGATTAGAGCGGTTAGTTTAATAATAGTAGACATAGCACCGGGGGCTCACAAGAATCAATTTCAATATCTTTCACCTAATCTGGGCTATTCTTGTCGAATCCCATTTACATAGTTATTAATAGTAACTCTTTAAGGACATTTCTTGGAGACTTTCGTAGAATTTTACATAGTAACAGAGTACCTAATTCGACCTAAATTCAAACCACATTTCGCTGCTGATGATTGGGCGAATAGTCTTTATAAAAAATAAACATATTTTATAAAAAAAATCGATTTTTTCGATCAATTGATTCGGAAAACTATTGTATTACGGTACCTAATCCACAACTATCTCTACTATGGTCAAGTGGTGATGGCCTTTTCTTGCTGAAATCAAATATTTTGTCAAATTAATAAATCAGAATATTCAATGCATGCCAGAATAGCTCTAATTACCCACATACCATATACGTGATAGACTGGTCTTCGCACTTCAATTGTTTGTCGCAAATGTTGCGAGTTTTCAAAAATGAAAACATTGCTTAATTTAATACTAACAGTTCTCGAAATTAGTAAAAAATTAAAGAGTATCTCGATTTTTTAGCAAAGCTGTGAGTTCCGCTAAGGTATGTCGCTCTTAAATGGTTCATGGCGCTAGACTCATAATAATTTCGATTTAATGATGTCTCTTGTGATGATATCAATGAATTATTAATTAATCTGACTGTGCCAATCTTCGGACAATTTGAAATGTGAAGCCCTTTAAGATGCCACGCTCAGAGATAACTGGATTTCAGAAACTGTAATCAGTTCCGAAAATGAAATTTCGTCAAATTTCTTTTAAATTCATTTTAAAAATTAATTTATCAAATTGTAGTTCTGGATATCTCTCTTAGAATCAAAATAACATTTCGAAGTATATTCTCGTAGGTTCCAATTTTCGAGATCCATGCACCAGAAAACGTATAGCATTGAATAGCATTAAAGTGTACAGTAAAACTATGTATATGTATAGGGTTTTCCAATAAGAGGTTTCATTTTCAATAGCCTGCTATTTGGGCAGATGTCAATTTTGAAGCTGTCATCTTTTGACATTTGACAAGTAAAAACTACGCCATTACTAAAAATGGTACGATACACACTTCAACAACGCATTGAAATTGTTAAAATTGCCTACAAAAATGGTTAAAATTTTGCAGTCACAGTTCGCAAAACTAAAGCACTTTTTGGTCGTCGTGAAGCACCTTCTCGGCCGGCAATAGTGAAACTGGTGGACAAATTTGAGCTGTTAGTGGGCAAGTTAGTGATGTGAAGAATCGAAACCGTGTGCTCAAATTTATTTCTTATTATTCTATTGAGAACTACCTTATATAGGAATCCGTACTTCTATCAGCAAGAAATGAAGAAGATTCAATTGATACATTGTTCTTGATAGTATACTTCAAAAATTTGCTAGGTTCACCAGCAATCCAACATGATCATAAACCTTTTTCAAAATGCGTTGACTTGTTAAACAGTATATTCAGAATCCTTTTGATATTGGAGCATGAACAGTTGGTGATATAATCCATCGATAGTTTTAATTTGCCACAAGGAAATTAATGTTAAGCGTTAGGATAAATGATTCCGGTTTATGTTGGAAATATGACTTTAAAGTATCTAACACATAGATTAAGTCACTGCAGTTGGTTTTATCTTTTAAGATTATGAAATTTCTATAATTTTTACTTTTTACGTGTCTGATGATAATACGTAAATTGCACTATATGAAAACAGTAGTCATTTCAATTTTGATAGGTTTGACATATTTACGAATAAATTTTCAAAGATAATTATTTTTATCTATGTACTTATACCGTAATCTATGATAATATATGTACATAGTATGTGTGTTCTAATCAGTGATATACAATATTATTATAGATAAACTATACACAAACATATGTATCATGATAATGATAACAAAATCATAACACAAAGTGAAATATTTATTATCTCGATCTTGTTATGGTATATACATACTCGTATAAAAAAATATTTAAGCTTTTCTTTACGTTTTGTGGGTAGGTGTGAATGTGAAAATTGCGGATTTCCTGTAACCATTCTAATAATAATAATATGTATACATTCTAATAACTTATTCAAACCGAAATTTTTGTATGTTTTTTTTTTGTCAAGCTAATCGATATAATAAACCGCAACCACCCCCTATTTCTATAAATATCAGACGCAAATGAATATGATTGATTACGAAAAATGTTAATACACCATGAGTAGTAGAAATTAAAATCAAAATACCGCGTGTTCTAAATAATAATATACATTATAACAAAACATATGTGTGCAATAATATATCACAGCAATATAATAAATTGAAAGCACATATCAGGTCGATTTGGTCGTACATTCATATGTACTATATGTACATTTGTAAACGCGTAAATCACTTGGGATATATATTCGGCGACGTACTACGATTAATATATAAATCCATAAATTTGGACTACATATATCACCATTATTTATAAATATCCACCCTGTCTGTGTATATCCATATATACAACACATAAAAGATATATACAACGCGTACACATCATATACACACCATAAATTCTAAGGTCAATTAATATTTCCCATTAGAAAATTTATTTTTTTAGAGGGGGGCGGGAGGAAAATAAATAATAAATTATATTTTTATTATCGTTAAATTAAATTGCTTTGGTTTTCAATATTTTTTTGTTCGTATATTTAATAAGTTTTTCCAGCATTAATTTGTGTCTTTTATATTTTGCCATGATAACAATAATTCGGTACAAAATGTATATCCATATACGTATATATATGCTATATATAGATATAGATCCATTGAAATGTGATAAGAGAAATTAAAATCGACTTATCTATATTATAATTTTGTTAATCTAATCTCATGTACAGCGGTGATTCTTAACGTGTGATACGCGGAACATTAGTTGTCTACCAAAATTATTATTTAATGAAACTCTTAAAAGGCACTCTACTATATGGATCCAACTGTTTCGATTCTGAGTGTGATCTTCAAACTGTCTTAGACAATCTGAAGAGGCCAAATCATTCTCTACATCGTGGAGCTATCGTTGCGTGTAACGACCTCTGCGCCTACCATATGGTTGCTCTCCTTTCAGAGATCGCTGCACAATTCGGATCAGCACGCAGAACGTGATCGAGCCGGCGTACTCGCTGAGATCTTATTTAATGTACAATATCGGGGATCTTCAACAGATCTTTGATCTTGATACTGTACAGAGTTCGGTATGTACCATCTACTTCGCGTTTTGGCCCGTAAATCACACGCATATTTCTTCTCTAAAGTGTAACGATGCATCTGTCGTACTCGTCCGTCAACGCCCAATTTTCACATCCAAACATAAAAACGGGCCTAATCAACACTTTGTAAAGCTTCAGAGTCACGGCACTTGATAAGTGTTTAGATTTTTGCAGTGATCTTAGAGGATATAAAGCTTGACAGCCAGCTACCAGCCGCAATTTAATATCCTCACTCACACTGTTATCGTGAGTGATAAGAGAGTTCAAATATTTGAACTTTCTCACTCCCTCAAACGTGTAATGGCCACAACTAAAACCTGTTGTGTCCCTATAACCAGAGATCATGTAGTTGGTTTTGGACTCATTGATCTGGAGTCCAACAGACGCTTAAACTCTACAAGCGGGTCAAGTATTTTTTCACTCCGTTGCTATTCAGTCCAATCACGCATAAGTCATCTGCATATGCAAGCACTTGATTTAACTGGCGATATAGCATGTTACGCTGTAGTGTTTCGATTTTCGGACAGAACATATTCCTGCCGAACTCCCTACTTAACTGCAAAAACTGTCGATAGCCTGTTTTAAACACATCATGCGAGACTGCGTAACTGTCATCTTACACAGTCGTACCAATTTTGTTGGGATTTCTAGATATTCCAGGGCAGACCACAAACTCTCTCGGTTGATCGAGTCCTAGGCCTGCCGGAAATCCAGGAACACCTTATTATACGGGGATGGATGTCTCATAATATTTAGATAGAATCATCCGCAGCGTAAAGACCTGATCAACGACTGATCGATTTGGACGAAATCCTCCTTGATAGCCGTGACTCCATCCAATATTATGGAGGACAGAAACTTGTATGCTTTGCAAAGGAGAGCTATACTTCGATAATTCATACACTTCAAGCGGTCTCCCTTCTTGAAGATAGGGCACATGGCAGCCACTTTCCATTCGTCAGGCGTTACTTCGGTTCGCCATGCTAATCGAATAAAGTCGAAAAGACAGTTCCACAAAGTATCCCCTCCGAATTCAAGGGCTCCAAATTAATGCAGTCCACCCCAGGTGAGTGGTTTCGTGTCAATCTCTGTATCGCTCTAGTGAATTCCTCATCGGATGGATCCTCAGTGCAAATCTCCGCAGTCTGTATTAGAGGTGGCTTATCAACAGTCTGTGATCATGATGAACACCAAGCAGGTCGGTAAAGTGTCCACCCCATGTGTCAAATACTCCGTCGATGTTCACACAGAGGTTTCCATCCCGGTATGGTGCAATCCTCAGTTATTCCACTACAGAAATATGCGAACAGTCATTGCTGAGTTTTTGTACTTTCCGATCCTTTGCCTTCCAATAATTTATTTAGTTGCAACAAAGTTAGTGTCGACTTCGTGTTTGAGATGCGTGTTGTTTTTAAAAATTTACTCAAATATTTTAAAAATTACGAACATGTTTGTCGAACAAGTTTTATAAGCCATTCCTTTTAAAAATACGAGTTTCAATATTCCTCTGGGTGTAATTCTATTCTTTGTATAAAATTTAACATGTTGTACGTATCCATCAAAACGTCTACTAATCTAAATTGGTATCCCCAATTCGTATTCATGATTAGAACGTTTCCAGAAAAGTTATTTTTTTCAAAACTAACGCAGAATTTACTGCTATCGCCACCTAAAGTACTTATAGGATTCAAAGATATCAAATCACTACGCAAATGGTGTCAACATCAAATTCAACGTGGTGCATTACAATTTTTACTCCAGACTGCCACAAATCTGCGAAATTGGGGGTTCTTCGTGATATAAAGTACCGAACTTAATGCATATAAAGTTAGCCCAGGATTTATCCCAGAAAAACGCAATGGCAACACCATAACTATAGCGACACTTTAATATCAACTATCAGCCCAGGATTAACTATCATCCTATAATTTTGTCCCATCCCAGAAAAAATATGTCCTAATGTCGCGACAGTTTCATAAAACTATCATCCCAGGAAGTCAGTAACCCAAGATACAGAGGGTGTTAAATATTTGAAAAATGCGCAGACATGGTTATGTATTTCTGGCTGTCCAATAAAAAGTAACTGTCGGATTGTTATGAATATGATAGAAGGCTCATTTTTTTGGTAAAACTGTGCCAATAAGATCAGTGAAAAGTCGTGGGAAAATTTTATTTTTCAATTTTCCTTCAATGTATCGTTGTTTTTTTTTAAATTTTTTTTGTAGGCCTTTTAATTCTAATTCGCTACCGTTAAGCCGGTTAAACGGATTCAATCTAACATTAAGCATTATAATGAACATTATATTAATTGGCTCTGGATGCGGTGGAATAATTATAAATAATGGAAAATATATACCATTTTGAAAGTCTCAACAATTTTGTACATAAACTAATTATTTATGTTAAAAGTATTTTTCAGTTTGTAATGTCAATTTAATTAAGTAAGCCAAACGACCATCGTATGCGCACCCAATTCGGCGAATGGGCTGAAACACAAATTGATATTGATGTTGAATTTCTATTCAAAATTTTGTTCTCCGTTGAAGCCCATTTTTGGTTGAATGGATACGTAAATAAGCAGAATTGTCGCATTTGGAGTGAAGATAATCCAGAAGCTTTTGTCGAAACACCATTGCATCCACAGAAAATTACTGTTTGGTGCGCTTTATGGGCTGGGGGAGTCATTGGTCCATATGTCTTCAAAAACGATGATGACCACAATGTTACTGTCAATGGTGAGCGGATAGGGACATGATTAGAAATTTTTTCGTACCTCGATTAGCTGGCATTAATCTTGCTGACATGTGGTTCCAACAGGACGGAACCACATGCCACACAGCGCGCACTACAATTGATTTATTCATCGAAACTTTTGATGAAAGAATAATTTCGCGTAATGGTTCAATTAATTGGCCACCAAGATCGGGTGATTTAACCCCATTGGATTATTTTCTTTGGGGTTATGTAAAGTCGCTTGTCCACGTCGACAAACCAGAAACAATTGAACACCTGGAAATCAACATCCGAAGAGTTATTGGCGAAATACGGCCTCAAATGCTGCGTAAAGTTCATGAAAATTGGTGTTCCAGATTGCGCCTTGTACGTGCCAGCCGTGGGAGCCACATGGTCGAAATCATATTTAAACATTAATGTCCTACAATTTATTATCTATCCAATAAAGTCCGTTTCATTGATATTAAAAATATATTTCTTTGTTTTATTATGATTTAAACTTATGTAACTCTCTAAAGACAGCCTGAACTTAGTTCTATATCATGAGAGATAAAGGATACTATCACTTGTATTACCTGAGCAATTGCAAAGTACATCATTCTCTAACCATTATTGGTCGCAGGTTCGTGTCAGGACTACGGTCCTTTGTTTTGACATCAGGTCGCCCAAGTCATTTTAAAATGTGCCTTTATCTAAGGGTTCTACGGGCTCTGTGGGCGCGTGTACACAAATTATCGACAGGTTGGCTAACTTAATGCGCAAGCAAAGCTTACACAATCGGTTATTGACTGCTTGGAAATCCAAAACAGCTTTCTTTAACTGCAGCCCAAGAAGAAATCCAGCTCCAACATTTCCGAGGTAATCTCCACTGTATAACAACGTATAGCCCTGGGACACATGTTCTCCACTGTTATAGATCAGCGAGTTTCTTGAAGAGTTCCAGCCGACTCTCTTTCGTGATTATGCCTTACAACGCTCCAGGTTTCCTATATAGGTGAGAAAACTGAAATACATACATCGAAGTGTCCGAATTTTGTCGGTTTCTAATAAGAGGTCATTCAGAGCGGGTAATAAACAACGCTTAAGTCTAAATAAAAGTTAATTCTGATTTTTTTTTACTTTTTAATCATCAAGTTCTGAAGAATGCCGTTTACTATGTGAAAATATCCAGTAGTTAAAATTAATTTAAAAGTGAAATCGTAAAGTTAGTAGGAAACTAATTATTCTTAATTTAATAATTAAATAAGTTAATTAATCATTTGTTGTTGTTGCTTTTATAGAGCAAATTAACCTTTTTTCTAATCTTCTGCTGCAACCATCGATGAAAGCACATCAATACATTAAATAAATAAATAATTAAAATCATAAACTAACTTCAGCCACGTGTTTCATTCTGGTGTGCTCATCGATTGGAGATTGGAATAATTATTCACCTTCTTCAAATTTTTAGCGGTCGAGGTTTATATGTACACGATAATAATCGTAATTATATCTTATTTCTATCTATTGTGTATATATAGAAATAGATATGAGATAAGTACTTAAACGTTTAACAATTCCTTAATATCTAATATTTCCGGAAAATTTACTTTTTCATCGAATTTTCACAGAAAAAAAAAATCTTTATACTGTACAAGAATATATTAAGCTCAACTCCACCTTATTTATGTACATATCTTTAATGTTAAACCCACTAAACATAACAAAGGCATTTCTAATATTTTTCTACCAATATATGCTATTATGTATACGAGTACATACATAAACTTATTGATTATATGTATTTTAGCATAATACATACTTAAATGATTATTTTATTTGCAATATACAAATATACGGTATTTCTGTTACATAAAACTATTGAATTGTGAAGAATATATAGAAGATCATTTTCTTTGAGATAACTTTTGCCATAAATTTATTATTGATCTATAATATACATATTTTATTGTCGTTCTGCGCGGTTAAGTAAATTTACATAAATCTTTTTTTGCGATATTTGTCGGCATTGTTTTGGAATTGTGTATATGATTATTTATTGATCTTAATTTATAAATATGGCAAACAATCGACTATATTATATATTTTATGTAAGTATATATACATATATATATATGTATGTACACAAATAAAAACTATAATTCTTTCTCTAGAATTTGTTTCACCGCATGTTAACATTTCAATGGACATTTCTTTTAGCCATATTCAAATTCATATAATATGTCAATAGCGTCTATACAACAGACATAATATGGGTATTATACGTTATTGTGCTATATAGAGATTTACATAAATTATTGAAACGTTTCCAATAAAATTAGGCGAGACACACAAATATATACAGATATACGTACATATAGACAAGATATAGTAAAATTAAAAATGATGAATTTTAAAATTTCACTTTTATTCATTGTGTCGTCTATTTAAAATGTCAAACTCTTCTAATGTAAACCATGCAATGATGAACTTTTATGTTATTACCGCATTTTATGTCGTCTAAATTAAATGTGAGAATTTATTGTATTATTTGTTATATTTATATAAACAAATACAATTTATAAATAGATGCTGTAACGCAAAATAAAAATAATTCATCTCATTTAATTTATTTAAATTTATTTATTTAATATTTTAATTTAAATATACTTATACCGTCTCTCTCCGTAAATAATTCATAATTTAAATTGGTGAAAAATACGTGAAATCACAAATTTTTGTAAGTCATATTTGATTTTTATGTTTTGAATGCATAGTCTTAATTAAAAAAAAAATTAAAAAGCTTTGTTTTATTTTTGTAGTTGTTGTTTTTAAAGATACAGGGTGTCAAATTTTTGAAAAAATGATAATCATGATGTTATATTTATGGCAATAAAAAGAAAAATAATTGTCCCATAATTATGATTTTGGGGTCATTTAAAAGGTAAGTTAACAGCAATTAATAAAAAATATAAAAATAGTATGTTGCTAAAATTCTTCTTCTTTAATATCCCGCCAAAATGTTCTTTTTTATTATTTTTTTTTTTAAGGTATTTGACAATTAATATTTTACAACATATAAAAACACTGGACCATCGTTATTTTTTGTATTCTTCCAAAATACGATTTAGTAAGAGCATTATTTCAATTTTATATCGGAAAACTATATTTAAATAAATTTTTCTCAGTGTTTTGAAACTGTTTACAAAAAAGATAATTTAGTTGATTCTTTTGAGTTAATATATAATTTTGAGTCACCGAATTGGAACGGCCACCCCTGGTGTATATCGTTTAAAAATTGGTTAATAATAGCACCATAAATAAATCCCTTTTCTTTCTTAGTTTTTTTTATAAAGGGCTAAATAAAATTTTATTTTCCCTTTTTTTATTGGGGGTTTGGTTATTTTTACTTGACAGGCGTATCTGTTAAACGTCGTGTAATTCTTTTGAAATCAAAAAAAGAATATTGTTCATATAAATAACAGTTAAAATTTAACTTTATGATTAGTTGACATTGTGATTTGTAAATAACATTTAATTAAGGAGCAACATTTTTTAAAATCTGCAAAAAAAACAAAAACAGTGTTAAAGTGCGTGATAAATAAGCACTAGTGCATTAAATTTGATAATGGATACATTTCGAAAGTGTTGTAAACCTATCACGACTCAAAGTGTTCGAGTAAACTAAAACCAGTTACGGATTATGTTAAGCAATTTATGCCACAATCAGTTGAGAATCAAGATAAATTGTATCTTTGTTCAACGTGATATATAAATATTACCAGCAAATGACGTAAAATATAACAAGAATTGTCACCAGTTGCAGGACCATCAGCAACATCACGTATAACGCCGCAAATAGTCGATAACGATGATAGTAGTGATAGTGAAGCGTGTTATTTATAAAATCTATCTATTTTGAAAAAAAATGAATAAGGTGGTACCCGTTACTGGAAAGTCTCCTATATATCGGAATACATTAGAAGCTAGGCCAAAACATCAGCAACAAAAATTAAAAGATTTAACTTCAATGACAGTATCAACATCTTTGGTTTCAGGAATCTAGCTTTTTAGTCATTCAACCGACGACCAATGTAAGATAGAACTATATGATAAATTGATTGGTGATCTAAAAACCAAATTCAAAGAACTGGAGAAAACTAGTAATAAGATTCAGCTACTCACTATATTGCCAAAATGATTAACCATTCAAGAACTCCAGGGCGAGTTCAACGCAACGCCAACAGCTAAAGTTGTACGGGACAAGAACGGTTCACTAAGTCGTCCAGCAACTAAAGTAGGAAAGCGAATAAGTGATGAGCTGTAAAAATGATTGTTTAACTATCGATAAAGCTGAAGTTCAAAAGTGGCTAATGATGTGTACACTGAAAGAGTGTTACGAGGGATATAAATCGATGCATCAGGGCGACGAGTGAAAAAAAAATTGAATTTTTCAAATACTGTGTACAACCAGGTAGTAGTAAAACGCATACAGTCTGCGTGCCTGTACCATACATCAAAATGTAAAATTATTTATTTATGGCACCATAATTGAAACTATTGCCAACGGAAAGATAGCACACTACCGTGATTGTATTTCATCTATATTATGTGCTGAGCCTATACGCAATATGTTGAATGCGAAAGCTGCCCAGGACAGGATAACATTAAACAATATTTGAAAAATGCATTTTTGGAACATCGCAGTCACGCATTATAAAAATAAGAAATTTTTAAAGAACATCCTAAAACACAAAGAGGTCCATCTGATGGAGTAGGGGATACCATCAAAAGAATGGCATCCAGAGCTAGTCTCACAATGGAATACGGCAGTATAATAACCATAACCAATGCAGATGAATTATTTAAATGGGCTAAAACGTTGAAGACAGATATCAATTTTGAATTTTGTTCATACGCAGAACATAAATTCAAGCAAACTTGCAACTATAGGTTTCAAAATTTAAAAAACAGTAAAAGGAACTCACGGTTTTCACGCTCATTTGGCATGATGGCTATTTGAATTGTAAAAAATATTATAATTCTAACGATTAAATTTAAATTGTGATTTTTAATTAGCCTAAGATACAATTTTAAAGAATAAAGTAAAATTATCATTGGGTTTGAAATTTTATGCATTTATAAAACACGTCAGCGCTACATCTTATATCGCCAGTCCAATCATGTGCTTGCATATGCAGGTGACATATGTGTCATTGGACTAAATAGCATCGGAGTCAAGAAAATTCTTAATGAACTTGTAGAATTTTCAGCTTCTGTTGGACTCCAGATCAATGAGTCCAAACCTAAATACATGATATCTGGATATAGGGAAAATGGCACACCAGATTTTAGTAGTGGCCTCTAAACGTTTGAGGGAGTGAAGAGGTTCATATATTTGGGCTCTCTTATCACTCACGATAACAGTGTGGGTGAGGATATTAAAGTGTGGCTCGAAGCCGGCAGTCGTGCTTTGTATCCTCTAAGGCTACTGTTAAAATCTAAACACTTGTCAAGTGCCGTGAAGATTTACAAAGTGTAGATCAGGCTCGTTGTTAGTTGGGCGCTGATGGATGAGTGCGAGAGATGGCTTCTTACATTTGAGAGAAGAATCACGCGCGTGATTTACGGCCCAAAACGTGAAGTAGACGGTACTTACTAATTTCTTACAACACGAGAATAAAGAAACCGTCCTAGACTTTTTGAAAATAAATTCAGAAAACAATTCAAAAAAGGACGGAGATATTCTTATACAGCGATTAAGTTAAGCACTCTGTTGACCACCACTATGCTAGCGCTGGTTATTTTTTGATAGTTGAAATTGTCGTTATAAGTACATAAACAAATGTGTCACCTTTACAAACTTTTCAAATGAAATTTAAATGAAAGAAAAAATCGCAGGTCCTGAACATAAGCGCTATGAGAAGATAACCGTCGTTTCAACGACTTTTCCAAATAAATTTGTCATAATAACAAAGTCTCGTTTGAGTATTTTTGTACCAACTGTATACTTTGTAGAATGACAAAAAATTGTAGAATACTATTAACGTAAAATTCTGGCAGTTCACTACATAAATGAAATATTTTATGCCATATGCTGTCAATTTGATATGAGCTGGATTCCACTCTATTGTGACAGGACGAAGTAGGTCTAGGGTTTTTCGTCATGATTTTAAGGGAGCTGCAGCTAAAAGCTTCTCCACCTATCTATAACAGGAATCTTATGTACCTATAAGTAAAGGTCTTACTGACTGCCTTATCTCTTCTTAGATTCGTTTGGCGATGAGATCTGAGATCTCGGCCTTTTAGATTATGAGACCTCATATAAACCACCCTACATCGGCCGTGTAATACTTTTAGACCATGCGAGCAAATTATTTTCCTTATATAATCTTATTCCAACGGAATATTGTTCATCTTCGTTAGAATACCCTAACCGCTCCTCCTTCTAGTCTGATAACTAGACACATAACGACCAGCTTTGTTAATTAATACCTTTGTCCCTTAGTACTGAGGGACCTCGTCTGTGCTTATGATTTTTGTATTTAGTTTGTGTTAATATCCATGTTAGATCCCACGAGAAGCTTCAAAATACGGAGCTGGCAACAAGTGCTAATTAACACCATGGTGGTACTGTAAGTATTAAACAAGTTGAATGTGGTGCCTTAACTGGACCACGTGCAACTGGTATATATATAGCGTGCATTCACGAACTAATTTTCTTCAATGTTGAAATATTCTTTTTATATTGACTTCGTGCAGATCATCGTCTTTGAGACAAAACCCGCATTGTTTTATTCGTCGCAGCGCGTTGGTTAGATGAGTTTTGTGAGTTTTGTTTATTGTCACGTCATCTAAATAGCTTATGATGCCCGGAAATTTTGTTGACACCGCGTTCATGATTTTAGTAATAATGTTCGGCGCGGTTCGAGTTTTGAATTAATTTAGAACTTTGTGATAGTCTGGTTAACATCTGCTTCATGGCGTCGTGCAATATTCTAGCAGGTTACATAAAATGTACACGAATATAACTTTTTTGATACACTGTATGTGGGGTATACATATGTATCCCATTTTTGATACACTGTATGTGGGGTATACATATGTATCGATGGTATTGTAGCAGATACTAATATATGTACAATATAACGAGTTAACGATACATATTATATTTCTATATATCAATAATCTACTTTATATATAAAAATAGATACACAACATGTCTTAACATTTAATCGCAAATGTCATTCATAGACGAGTATACATATTACTGTCTTATTTTATATGCTACTCGTATATACTGTTTTGTAATATGTTTCACAAATTATCTGAAAACTGAATGATTTTCTTTCCCGCCTTGCGTATTTATTTCCTATGTATATTATGTACAGAGATATATTCAATTAAATTTGTGAGACAAATATCGGCAAAAATCAAAGTGAATAAAATATACGAGTACATATTCAACAATGTTCTTGAATTGCAAATTTTATTTTAAATACCAAATCGTTTTAGAAACAACATTTTTTTTTCATCAGTATATCAAATTTCCTTTCCGAACAGTGCTAACAGATGGTCGTCAATAAAAACACTCAGAATATGATGATGTCCTCAAATCTTCGACATACATCTCTATATACTATATATAAAGTAATTTATTTAGCTTCAACGCAATTTTCACCAACAACAATAGCATTGTTTTTAACGAGAAAATGACGAAGAGAAAGGAATATCATGAAGTGACGATTAATTTGTAAAGCATGTAATTCTATACTGATTGATGTTTGAACATTAATTTTCAACCATTGGGTAGTTTATCATGAAGTCTTTGAAGTATTTTTTTTTTTTTGCTTGTTTGTTTTTGGTTTTTGTCTAAATGGAAAATATTAATTTTGATTAAAATGGGATAAGAAGCATTATATTTATATATAAGTATATATGTAGTTGTGAATTTGCCGCAGATAAATTATCTCTGTCATTTGCCATATGAAAGGCCTCTATAGAGAATTTAATTTACGTCTATAAGTATATATAATATTTTATATAGGTTTATTAAACCCATAAGGCCGCGTATATATAGTTGTATTGACTAGACAGTTTTGAAGTGCATCATTTACAAATTTTAGTAGTACCCGCACCTAAATTGTTATAATGGAATCAAAATCGAAACTATTTAATACATTTTCATGATACAATGTGATATTTAATAGGTTTTTTTGACATTTATACGGTTTACTACAAACTTGCCAGCAACTTCACGCTCATCCCAGACTATCGCGTTAAAGCATTGTAAAAAGAAATTTTGTTGAATGTGACTGTTGTTAGTGGTGCGTCTCAACTACATAAGTTAATGTACTAAACAAGACCTTTCAAGAGAAATACTGTCCCTTGAATATATCAATGTGGTGTTGCGTATGATGGTGCGTATGAGAGGTTTTAATGTTATAATTTTATGAAAATGAAAATAATTTCTAACTCATCATAAGCTATTCCTTGGGGATGGATTGGCAAGCTACGGATTGATTAATCGAGAACACTTTGCTTTCTCAGCCAATGTTTGTACAATTTTGATGTCTTCAATAATAGAACTCACAGAAGTTAGCTCGAAATCTCAGCCCGATTTAATTTAGTTTGTACCTTAACAAAAGTGTAGCTATCCAGAAAAGTGTATACATCTAGTACTATCCCAAAAAAAATGTACATTGAAACATAAGTGATTTGAAAATTAAAAACTGTTGACATTTTAGTATCTCCATGGCCCTAGTGAATTCCTCATGGGATGGATTCTCAATGCAATTCTCCGCAGTCTGTAGTTGGGGCGACACAGCTATAGTCTGTGACGCATGATGAAAACCAAGCAGTTCGGTAATGTATCCACTCCATGCGTCGAGTACTGCATTGATGTTGACTTACGGGTTTCTATCCCGGTCCCGAAAGGCGGTTGATGCAGGCCTGAAAGTATCCTGCAATTCAGTAATTCCTTTAAAGAAATTACGCAAACTGCGATTATTGCTAAGTTGTTGCACTTTCCGAACCTCGGCCTAGCTGCCCTCCGAGCAAGAGCAATTTTATTTTTCTTAGCAATTGTAAGACGTTGTTGCACTTTACTATGGGCTATATTTTGTTGCTCGACTGCAAGACGACACTGATCATCATAGCAGTAATTCTGGGGTCTGACTTTGACTATACTTAAACTGTGTTGAGCAGCACTGACAGCCGATCTTTCCAGTACCTCCCAACTAGAGTTCACACAGTCAGACTGGCGTTTAGCTTCCTCAATGCTGTTGCTGACAAGAACCTGATATCGTTTCTTTTGATCGTCTTTTATCAGACTTTCACAGTCAAAACGTTCTATACGTTTCGCTGTGTTCCCTGACTTGTCCGAAAACTTCCATCGCAGCTTTGCACATCAATTTGGCCAATTTGGCTGCTGGAAGTTTTGCAGCGATGGATTCATGTTTCTAAATCTACTTGTTTGTGAGGGAAGAATGTACTTGCTATTCTGAGGTCGTGAGCAATTGCAAAGTACATCATTCTCTCACCATTATCGGTCGCAGTTTCGTGTCGGGAAGACGGACCTATGTTTCCCCAATTATTATATTATCATCGTGTTCGGGAATAGATACCGTAAGTTCGTTCACGTCATTGTAAAATGAGTCTTTATCTTGGGGCTGGCTAAGTTCTGTGGGCGCGTGTACACAAATTTTCAGCAGCATGGTTAACTTCATGCGCAAGGGAAGATTACACAATCGGTTATTGACTGCTTGGAAATCCAAAACAGCCTACTTTAACTGGGGCCCAAGAAGAAATCCAGTTCCAAGATTTCTTAGGTCATCTCTATAGTAGACACAACGTATAGCCCTGGGACGTATAGTCTCCACTTTAAGTCCAGCAAGTGATTAAGCCCTCCAACTCTCTTGGTTTCTTAAGTGACTGCACGTTCTACGTGCCGATTAGTTTGGCGGTATCCAGTTTTTCTTTTGTTGATATTGCAAACAGTTGAATTTTTGTACTGATGCGGGTTGTCAGCCCAGCTATCCAATCGTTTAGATACGACAAGCAATGGATACTGGTGGTATTCTAGGAAAATATGTTCATGTAATTTAGCTTTACGAGACATTTGAGTGTCCCTCGACCACATGGGCCAGGAAGGCTTTAAATATACAGATAACGCAAACATGTGTGCAATTAAAAGAAGTTACAGCGGAACTGGAGCCGGGCCATCTAAAATCAAATAGATAATTCCATTGGAACAACGGATGTATAGGGTGTTGTACAGGTGAAATCGAAGGGGTCAATGCCGAAGAATTTGGATGCTTAACATCAACCCACATTACAAGCGTAGTTCTTATAATAATCGTGCGACAACGAAGAACTGACGATTGAGATAGAAGATATCATGGCCAATGTCGAAACAGATTAATCGAAGCAGAGCAAGAAATGCTTCTCAAAAAACAAAAACAAAATGCAAGAAACCTTTTATAAAAATTGTGAGAACTTCCAAAAAAATAAACTAAGTGTGTTAAAAGAAATTCGAAACACCAACAAGGACTTATTATAAAGGATTCTTTGAAATTTAATAGGGAAAGGTGGCTCGCTAAACAAAAACTGCTAATTCAAAGATTTAAGCAAAAAGCGGAGCAACTCAAAGTTCAACATTAGGAATTGCAACTAAAATGCGATTTAACTAACGCAAATATTTAATTTTAAATAATTTATTTTAATTTAACTGAATTAAAAAATGTGATCACTAATGTTAGACTAATGAATGTTATATGTATACAGACATAGTTATTTTTAAAGTATGTTTTTGAATTTTTTGAAATATGTATATCAAATCTAAATACTGACACGGTATACTTCCGGGTCGTAAGCGTAGACCCAAGTCTTATCTCCAGTTATAATGCGTTTCATTTTGTCTTGATAGTCGGAAAGCATTGTTTCACACACTTCAACGCGGCGATGTTTTTCCATGAAATTGAGCGTTTTTGGCACCAATCGTGATTTCACTTTTCTGAGGTCCAAATGGTCATTTAAAATGATTTTCACTGATCCTTCCGATATTCCAACAAGGTCAGTTAGGTCTCGGACTGTCAATCGGCGATTTTGGAGCATCAATTCTTTGATTTTGTTGACGTGTAGCTCATCAGTTGATGTTGATGGTCGTCCTGGCCGTGCCTCGCCTTCAACGCTTTCTCGACCCTCTTTGAACATTTTCTACCACTCATAAACTCTCGTTTTCGAGCTTGCTCACCAAAGGCCTTCTGCAACATTTTCAACGTTTCGGTAGCAGAAATTTCATTCCGCACACAAAATTTAATGGAACTGCGTTGTTGAATAGTTTCAGACATTATAGAAAACGAAAAATTCACTTTTAGCTGTTTACAAAAGGACGCGTATCTCAAGCACTAATGAATATTTTGTCGTGTAAATTGATACAGATGACAGTGACAGTACTATACCAACTTAAAAATAAAAACATTTGTCTCTATCGGAATCCCAAAAAATTTAAACTCAAATTTCCCGGTATTTTTTGCCCAGAGTAGTATATAGTCAATTTTACAAAAGATCTCTGATTTCGTTTGTTTTCCTTTTGGTTTAGCCTTGTAAATTCTTGGTAGCTATCTCATCTATTGCATTTTGTTCTATATATTCCTCCGTTTCTAAAAACTGTTCGTCAATTGAAATATTATATTTTATGCATAAATTATGAAGAAGGCAGCTGGCTGACTGTTGGGCCGAAATTTTCGGGTTGGTAGTGCAGCTCACGTGTGTGCAGTAAGCATCGTCAACGTCCTTTGATCACACCAAATACCCGCTCTATTATTGCACGAGCTGTGAAGTGTACCATTTTATAACGTGGTTCACAGGATCATTCTGCGGCCTTTCTATAAGGTGTCTTCCACCAAGGCTGGAGAGTGTATCCGAAATCTCCTAAATAAAATAGAATAACAAGTTGTCTACAATCAGCTGTTTGTTGAATATTAATATATACGTACCTAATATCCACGATGATTTATCACCGGCTAAAAATGCCTCTGTGGTCTAAATTTTTTATGATCTCAATTATTTACCATCATTACGTTTAAGCTGTGGGTGCCTTATTGTGGGTCGAACAATATTTATGTAGGTATCATCCACAAACCTAATAACATCCGGAAAACCAGTTTTGTTGAAGAATAAGGCTTTTGATTTAGCTTTATCGTCCTCTGATTCATTAAAATTAATATAATTTTTGCTAATCATCGACTCCAGAATATTAAGAGTTTTAACGATTATCTCGGATACTGATCTATATTAAAAAATCCTGGCCTACGGTTTGTTGATAGGATCCTTCAGCTTAAAACCGCAGAGTCGCTGCTAGTTTTATAATAGGTGGTATGGCATGAATTTTTTTTCTTGTCGCGAAATGGGGCTCAGATTGATTAAGAAGGTTTTTAAAGCAGTCACTGGAAATAAAATGATGGTGGTTCTCGTTGTGGTCAGATTTTTGTGATATTGAATTAATGAAATATTTTACAATTATTCTTGGACATTAAATAGAATTTATTAACGATTTAATTCATAGTGTGGAAGTTTTATCACGCACACAAACTGGTAACTTGAAAGACGATCTTGCTGTTATGTTACTTTTTAGGTTTCCACACAGTCACACCATTTAGTGCGTACTCGTGGGTCCTGATCTCCTGCAGTGTTTATCCTTGCCTTTATTCATATTTGGTTACATGTGTATATGTGTGCACATTTTTAAATATAGAAGATAATAATTTAGTTGTAGTGTAGTAGTATAGTAGTAGTTATATAGTTGATAGTAGGAAAAATTAAAAAAACTTAGCTCGAAGTGATTATACCATTTTATTTATTCTTAAACGTATATGATGTTGATATTAATAAATAATTATTGTGTCCGGCGTCTTGGTTTACCACAATTTCGAATCGTCAAAAAATAGCACAGCTCAAATAAACTGACAATGGAACCGCCCATAAACAAGCCGAGCAGTCCACCAAAATCCGAAACCAATGCTATAAACGTATACAGCTCAATACGGGTCTTACCAGTAAACGTGGGCTTATCAAATTGCAAATGAATAATAGTTGTAGACTCATTTAAACCGCTTGTTTTCAAATCATCATCGATTTCATCAATTTCATATTCGTATTCGAATTGACTGCAGTCGGGCAAGCAATCGCAATTCGAGTCCGCTCTAAATCGACTAGCATCTTTGCTAATATTGTATATTTCATTATACATGTGCAATGAATAAAAATAGTTTGATAAATCCCAGCCGAAATCTTTGAAATACAATTCAGCATTTGTTATGTTTGAATCACGTGGCGATGAAAATGGTGCACCATATTTGAATAGTTTCAGTGAAAAATTAGCGTAACATTCGAGTCGACAATTTTGTTCGGTATAAAATTTGTAGTATTTTAATTGGTGCTCATCACTAAAATAACACTGGCGGTTCTCGGGTTTGAAAGATCTCAGACTATCGGTTGTTGTTATAATTTTTGGTTTAAGCGATATTTTATGCTCTGTACCATATTCAATTGGTATAAATGTATTATAAGTGGTTGGATATGTTGTTGGTGAATTTAAAACTAGTTTATAGCCCAAATTCATCGGTTGGCAAAAATTGAAGCGGTGCGATAAATCTGCAGTTAATTTAATATATAATCCGTTGATTCCAGAATAGCCATCTTTTACCATTGCCTTTATCGGGAATGCATTGTCTTTCTTGTAACCTGTTTCCGGATGCCATCCATCACTTTCTTGCATTATATCGTGATATGTAAATTCTTTATGTAAATTTTCCGCTCGTAACACATCACCAATTGTGTTAAAGGTGAAACATATTCCTTCGTTTGTTATAATTGGCGAGAAAATTTTTTGACAATTTTCGTAACTTTGTGTTTCAAGAAAGTATTCATCATTTCTGGTTGATAGCGCGCAAGCGTGCAACACGTCTCTGTCACGGGGTGAAATCTAAAATCACGCGATACATTAAAAATTAATACATATTTTTTTATTTATTCGGTTTAACTACCTTCTTTAGTGTATAGATCCAATTTTCAGGCATATTTCTCTCGCCGGTTAAGCTATTTAATAAAATTTCGCTCGAGTTCCAAATAATAGGTTGTGCATAGTCGTACTTCAGTGATCTTTTACAAATTTGAGTCGCCATTACGTACATTCGGCCAAACTCAGTCTTTTCAAAATCCATTTTATCTGATAGCTCGTCGAGCACTTTAGATAATTTTTCAATATCGAAACGATCACGCATTAGTTTGATCGTCGGACATATAGTGACAGATGGAAATGGTATTTCAAAAATTTGTGTTGGTTTATTATTATCAATGATTGTAACTGGATATTCCAGCCATTTGGCAGCAATTATTAGCACACAATAAACCAGACAACTTGTCGACACCATAAAAATTAGTATCCAAAATACTCGTTCGGAAACCGACTTTTTACCATCGGCCAAATATTTTAATCCATGCAGTGTTGTTTCGTTTGGATACTCCATCATATTTTGACCCAAAGATTTTGGCAAACCCGATTTTCGCCTGCGTTCACTTAATTCACTTTGTTCCATTTTTCGGACTTGCTAACAGCATGAGATAACATCACATACTGAATATAGAAATGTTTTGTTAAAACGGTTTTGCCATTCTAATCAAGTGTTTGCGGTTTTGAGATAAAATTCATGTTTCGATCAGATTAATTTCGTTCAAACCACCACAATCTGATATACGAATAAATATTATAAATACACATTTCGACTCGGCGTGAACGCGATTCAATGGTGTTTATAAATCATAATAATGAGATTACCGAACCGCGGGTGTATAATTGGATTATAAATAATTAATAATTGGCACTTAGTTAGAATAATCACAACCATCAGAAACCATAATGAATTTATTTTCAATTAGTCGATAATTATTTTTATGAACACGACATACTTTTCTTCAATTTAGCTAACATAGCTTTGTTATCAGATAGCTTGTTTACTAAGACATTAATCTCCTGTATAGATGCAGGGGGATTTGGAACCCGATACCGGTAATGAGTTACTAAGAATAGTTCTAGAGGAATCCCAGTCAGTTTTCTTCATATTTCATGTGTTCTTCCTGAAATATGCTTTACTAGGTTTTGTATCCACTTCATACTGGAGATAACAATGGTCATAAAAGGAATAGTCTTCAGGCACTTTCCAGTCTCGTATGTTTAGGTTAGTATACTTAAAATAAAATCGAGGAGTAACTCACCTGTTGATATTTGTACTTCCCCAAATTGAGTGATGCACGCTAGCATCACTGCCCATGATGACTCCTACTTTTTGCCTTTGATTCTCCCTTATTACACTGCTGAACCTATTTGGTGATATACATTCCTTCTCCTAGGCAGTTATTAGCCAGATATTTTACCTATCCATCTCGATCGTAGCCATCACTACATCAGCGTTTCTGTAATTTGGTAGTATAAAATTATTCAAATTATTGCTAGCGACAATGCAGGAACGAATCTCATTTTCAATTTTTCAAGTTATATTTAATTGCTTGGGGTTCTGAACCCCAGTACCCGGTCACCGCTGACCCAAGTTTCCTGGACCAGAACCACATCAATGGACTCAGATTCCATTTTGAGCAGGGGTGCTGCCGAGGCAGCCTCACAGTTGTGGAAGTTGATCTGAAGGATCTCACGCATTAGATAGTAATTAACTCCACCACTGTTGAATCAGACTCCGCATCTCACAGCGAGTCATTCATCCGGAGCGAATAATGCAGCTGATCAAGCCGCCAGTTTTGGCCAGAACACCAAAGGAGTCTCTGTTGAGGATGATAACGAACGATCTGTGATCTGTTTCCGCTTTAACATTCTCCAACTTGGCAATCCTCCAAGTAGCTGTTGACAAATGTGGATTGCTGATTTGCAACATTTTCTAGATCTCCTTCGGGTTACTCGGTTCTGTAGGGATCCAGGCACTTGCCTGAGACCTGCAGGGAATTTCCTCCCTCGTCTTCTTCATCTTCCTTTAGTTAAGGGCCGTAATACTTCCATCTTCCTGAGCCCTGTCAATAGCTGCAATGGTCAGATGCTCCTTTAGCACCTCGTTAAAAGGCCTAATGGCAGTCTTCCGTTTTTTTGCCTCCATAAGCGAGTGCTTCACTCTTTTCGGCTGCGAGATCTCAGAAATACCCTTCTGTTTCGACTCGGTGATACGTCTTGCTCACGCAAGCTTATCCTTACCTCTATTCTTTCTCTGCTCTAACGGAATGCTGATGATATTGGAGTAATCGCTTTAGGGTACGAAAATGCAATTTGGATGATGATAGTTTAATCGTCTTTCCAATTTTCAAATTATTTTATAATTACGCCAATGACTAAAAATTCATTGATCGATTGTTTGGCGCATATACCACGCCAATTAATAGTTGGAGATGTAACTTCAAGCACAGGTATATTACAGCTTTCCCATTACTCGTACTTCTTTACCTTGGTTTTATACATCTCATTGATGTTATATCCTTCAGTCACAACTTGAGCGTCAATTTCCTTTAATAGCATTAAGTTCTCGCTTCTTTGCACCTGAGGATGTTCTAAGACATGGTTCAAGAGTGGTTGCCTAATCATTATCATCTAGGCTGCGCATGATGAATTTTACGATTCCATCATGCCCTTCAAACTTTTATGGGTCTTTCGTTTTCTTATGAAGGATGAGATTAGTTTTTTCAAGGAGCCCAAAATCGATCGGAGAACGCCTCTGTCAAACTGCAGCCATCAAATGCTGCATATTACTTGTCATTCCCGAATGAATCGATGTCATATGTTGTAGTAAAATATCACTATCACCGATTTGCATTACCAATTTCAGTAGCCCGCTTTCAGCGTTTCTAAGATTAACCAATTTTTGTTTTAGATTAGGCGATTCCGGTAGAATTGGCCCTTCCTATCAGCTGAGTATCAGATAATATGAATTGAAGCTATATTAAATGTTCGCAGGCTAACAAAAGTGTACTTCTTTTTAACATTTGCTTCTATACTTACTAATAGAGAAGTATCTAGATCTGATAATCATTCCGCACGAAGTTCGAAACTCAAATTGAGAAGCTCTTGGCCGTTTTATGGTGTTGTGGCCCAAATTTGGTGCCACCATGGAATAAAGAAGTCGCCTTGCTTAATGTCTCTTTTTTGAGGTAGTCATAGTTACTCTCGCCGTTTACTCGCACTAGCTTGAGATTACGCAGTTAACACTTGTTGGTGTACAGTCGTTAATTGATGCTTGTATACTCTTTGATACAGTTACTATTACTACTTCGTCCAACTTCTTTTATCCATCCTGCATAAGCTCGAGCGCAAACTAGATACTTAGATGATAGACAGTCGATGAAGTTAATTATTCCACAGTTAGATATCGTACATTTAAAGTTGCCAATTTCGATTTCTGAAAAACATATCTTTCTTAGTTGTCTAATAAGTCCTTTACATTGCTAACAAGTTGTTCTGCCTGCAGTATTACAATGTAACGTTAATACGATTCCTTTCGCGAACTCACCTGAGGCATTAACTTTCTGCCGTATTCCATCATTTTTAGTCGGGGACCGTCGAAACATTTGGTTATAACATTCATGATATTACATTCACTTATAAATTATTCCATGTGGACATATTCCTGAACTGGAAGAATGTAGGACCACTCCAGAAGTGGAACGTGAATTTATTTATTTCTGGAATGTATAATTATTCCATATTGGAGTATGAAATTATGTCAGTTGGTACGTGGAACTAATCCAAGTTGGAATGTTCTAATATTCGACATTGGAATATGAAATTATTCCAAATCTATAATTTAAAATTACTTCAAAGGGACTTATTTCAGATGTGGACTGTGGAATTATTTCCGATTGGAATGAAGATTTATGACTACGTCTACAAATCCCGATTGATACATGGAATTATTCCAGTAAGTAAATGCAAGTTTACAAATTGTTCGGTAAATATATGGATTTATCTATCACTTAAAGAGATACAAGTAAACAACGTGCAATTTAGTAAGTCTGCGCATGTGACATAGTGTTTAGAGTACATGGATCCGACTGAACTGGCATCCGACTGCGAGTTTGCTGACCACGATAATGTTGGTTGCAGTTCGGACATACCGTCGGGTACAGAAAGTCTACTCCTAAACTCGGATGGCAACAGTCACTTAGCGGAGCCAAGCCATCGCACTGGATCAAGACGTCTAGGCAAACGTCGTCGCCAGCCTTTACAAAAAAGTGTCTGGGCTTGCACCTCTCTCTTGATGAGGAGAAATTGGGTATTTTCCGGCTTGAACTTAGTCGTCGAGTTTTTGACTCGGCGAAATCGTCAGGATTTGTACCGCAGATGCTTGGGTGCTATGTTTCGGATGGTGTCTTCATTTACAGGTGCAATAATGACGAGACCTACGAGTGGTTTTGTGAGGTAATCTCCAAAATGAAAGATGTTTGGAGTGGTTGTCAACTATCGGTTGGTGACTCCCCAAAACCACTTCTTTTACTAACATGGATTCCTGGTCCACCTAAGGATCCATGTGTAGTAACCACCATCATCAAAATCCTACTCAGTAACATGCAACATGCGTATAGAGTCGGTAAGTCCTGTGAAACCGACCTACATGAACTTGTAACCTGCATTGAAAAATCTCTTAATAATAAGGAGTTGCTTGTGGGTACTTTCCTGGATATTGCGGGAACTTTCGATAGCACTTCATTTGCTACGATCACTACTGCCTGTACCAATTTTGATATTGATCGCACCACTATCTTATGGATTGAATCCATGCTCAAGTCTCGCACTGTGGAGGCGAAGCTGAATGGGGTGTTATAGTTTCTGTTAAGTGTACCAAAGGCTATCCTCAAGGAGGTGTGGTCTCACCTCTGCTGTGGCTTTTAGTCATTGACGAGTTACTTGTAAAGCTGCAGCAATCTGGCTACATTGAACAGAGCTACGCTGATGATCTCGTTTTGACAGTCTCAGGCAAACATTTCAGTGTCTTATCCGACTTAGTGGAGGCATGGTGTGTTGAAAAGGGTCTTCACGTCAACCCTTCCAAAACTGATTTAACTGTCTTTACAAGGAAGAAGACTATTCTTGAACTATCTGTTGCCTTTCTTTTTGGGAGAACGATTACTAAATAACGACCACGTCAAGCACCTTGGTACTGTCTTGGATAGCAAACTTTCCTGGCAGAATCACCTGAATTACAAGGTTCAAAAAGCAATTCCCATATTTTGGCATCTACAAGAGCTTTTGGGAAATCGTGGGTTTTAAGCCATAGGATGCTTTCTTTCATTTATAAATCACTAGTTCTACCGCTTCCATCGTACGCTTCTGTAGCCAAGCTTAATGATCTACAAAATCTTGCTTACTGAGCCATAACTGGGGCAATGTCCTCGACTCCACTTCTTGCTATGGAATCCATTCTTTCCTTGCCTCAGCTACGCACCTTTATTTTAGGAACAGCCTGTTCTGCAGCTTATCGTCTGAGGTGCATTGGGGCATGGAATGTTTTCGGTTCTATCGTGGGACATCGACAAATTTTTAAAAATTATTCTTCATGTTTACCAGAAATCGATATGGTTAATGACAGACTACTAACCGAATTCCATTTCTCAACTCTTTTCTCGGTGGCTTATCCTTCGAGAGATTTGTGGAGTTCGCAGGATTTTCTTAATAATTTAGATGAGTCCATAGTCTTTTTTTCTGATGGCTCTCGTTCTACACCTCTGTGCAGGTTTTGGAATCTACTGTCCTTGGACGGATCTGAGACTTTTCGGTAGTCTTGGTTCGCATTGTACTATTACTCAGGCGGAACTAATAGCTCTGACACGTAGTGTTATTGAGGCTTTGAATTTTGCTGTTAAAAACAAAAGTATTCTACTGTGTACAGATGGTAAAGCTGTACTTAACTCTTTAAAAAAGAACCAGTTAAGAATCTTGGTAGCGATTCTTATTGGACATGGCCGTTTTATAGATCATCTACATCGTATGTGTTTAGCTTATGATGTTATTTGCGAGGACTGCTTGAGGAAGATGATGACTGCCTTCACTTCGTGAGCAGTTGTCCCGCTTTCAGTTTTATACGAATTCAGGTATTCAACTTTAGGTCTTTAAATTTAGATCAGTTGTCCTCTCTGCCTTAGTCTAAACTTGTTCAGTTTTCGAAGGCAGCAGTGTGCGTTTACGAATTGGGATAGAATCCTAAATTTGCACCATGGGCCTTTGTGGCATTGAGTGCGGAATTCTCGTGGGTTCCAGCCAATTTTAACAATAATAATAATAAGTCTGCGCATTTGTATTATATAGTTTAAAGATTTTAGAAAATTAATCATCAATTAATCCTTTGTTATACGGCATTATATAAGGAGGAACGACCTTAATAAAAATTATATAAACATAGATAACTAATATATGTATGTATAGTATGTGTATGTACTCGTATAATGTACGATTAAACCCAAAACAATTTTTATTACATTTAAAAACTCAATTTTAAAATTCTTAAACTTACAACAACAAAATACTAATTTAAAGAAATACGAAAAATAAAACTTTCTTTTATGTTTTATATATTTTATTATAAAATACAACTAAAAATCATTGAAACCCATCTAATGCAGCACATATAACAATATAAATTCTAATGTATACAGAGAAGAAGAGCTTTTTAATTAAACAAATTTTTTTTATGTCTTTAAAGTTTTTTTTTTTTTCTTATCTTATATCAAGTTTTATTTCTGTTTGCGTGTATGTATGTATATATGTACGAATATGTATTATACATTTTACGATTTTAAAAAGGTTATTATTGAAATAAAAATTACAACAAAAATTTTTGGTTTGTTGATGATATTTCACATCCAAAAAAATATATATAAGTACATAATAATGAGCTTTTTTTTAAGGTTTGGTTTGGTTGTGTTGTTCTAAATACATACATACTTATATACATATACGAAGATTTTTAATTCTAAAAAGCACTGATGGAATATTGATGATAAATTTTAAATATAAAAAAAAAGTTTGAGATGCGGTGATGATAATTATCTCTGCTTTAGGGCTGTACACGTAATAATACAAAAAAGCATTTTTTCATTTGTAAGTATATGGTGTGGTAATTTAAGCTCATGGAACGAACGCTAATCGTGTAATGACTTGCAGAAAATAACATAAAAATCAGATTGGGCTTTTTAAAACTTTATATATATATATAAATATATATATATTCTTGTTCTAAACACTTGTCGAAATTACATTCAAAAAAATGCTGGACAATAAAAGTTATATACGTTTTAAAGTGCTTTTTGATTATATACATATACTTGTATATACATATAAACACTGTAAATCCATCTTATACATTTTCTAACAATAAAATTTTTATAACACGCTGACACAAAAAAATTTTTACTGCGGGAAACTTTAGTATCAATTCAATTAAGCATAGTGAAAATGTATATGATATGGTATTTTAAAATCCAAACCATAAATACAAATCCTGCAGTGTGATCATTATATTTTAGACTACATAACCCCCTTAACATAAACAAGATTAATCTTTTTGTTTATATATTGTCATACTAATTAAATTTTTATATGATTTCAATTATTTTCATTGGATTAATCTTACCAGTAGTCTACAAGCCTTACCATATTACTCGATGATACTAGCCAGTAAACTAACATTATTATTAATAAGTTATATTACTTGAGCCATACTCCACTAACAAATATTTAATCGAAAATGTTCTATAATTCGGATTCGAACTCCGTTTACATCGTAAATATAAAACGTATGTATGAGCTGGACTGGTTGCGCTAATTTTTTTTCTATACTAATACAGTAAATTTTAATTTTATAAAAAAATAAAATTTCGATACCAAATTTTAGTAAACATTCCCAAGTACTCACATAGCAAAACACACGAAAATTTATCCAGCATTGATACAAGTTGATATTTCGTGTGTTTTACTATCTGAGTGGTGGGAAATGTCGATTAAAGTTTGACTCGAGAATTTTTATTTTATTGTGAGTGCTAGGAAAGTTCAACTAAAATTTTATATCGAGAATTTCTATTATTTTTAATTTTATTATTCAGGGCTATCACAGAACTCGATACGAAATTTATTCCTGTGTCCGACAAACCATTTTTAACCGCAACAAGCGTCTTGGTTCAGCAACAGTCAAAATCAGTCAAAAAAAATTTGAAAATAAAAATTTCTACACGAAGTCTATTCGATTTTGAAAAGTATGCTCTAGACTAGAGAGACCAATCGGGTTTTGAACAGACTTTGATTTCTTCAAAAGTAACTACATTTATACATAATCGGATTATGGAATACCATGTGTGAAACTTTTGTAAAAAAACATTGGTTCGTACTCGCGATACGTAACTGCAACCGATAATGGTGCAATTGTTCACGATCTTATAGTGACCAGCACATTTTCTCCTCACAAACAGACGCATTTGGAAACATGGACACATCCTCGCAAAATTTCCCGCAGCTTAATTAACCACATAGCAACCAAATACGAAGGCAGCGTTCTTTATTTGGATTAAGCTTATTAACATCAAAGAAAGTAGAAAAAATTGATAGACTTATGTGGGTGGGTTTTGATTTTGATTTCGGTTGAAATTTACTGTCGGTGCAGACACAGTTGATGGACTGAGTCTTGGTGGTGGATGCCAGAAACAGACTGACCCACTTGCAATCGTTCCGGCTGTCGAGTTTCCTGAAAATGTTTGCGCTGGATAAACATATGGCTGTGCACATAAATAACAGTCCGATTTATAATAATTATGAGGGAATATACTTTGTGGCTGAACCAAATAATTTTGGTTTTTTATATCTGTTCGAGTACGGAAAGTATTAGCTGGTATACACGAATTACATTACTAATATGTTGAACAGAATATTGGGACTGTAATTGCGGTGTTCTTAAGCCCATTGTTTGATTAATATTTCCGGCAATTTGTTCTATTTTTAGTATTTTAGTATTTTTATTTGTTTTATAAGAACATGACTCATATTCTTTTGCAGCACATCGAGTAATTCGCTATCATCTAATGTTCTTTTTAATGGTAAAGGATAAAATATCATAAAAGAAGTTTACGAAAGATTCTGGTGTCTTCTAGTTCCAACTATCTATTAATCTTCTAATGTAAGTGTCGGTTCTACGATCTTGAGATCTGTGTAGATATGAATCTTGGAATTGACATCCCCTACAATTAAGATAACTTTCAATTGTTAACCAATAATATTCCTGCGCAATACCTCCTAGCAAAAGTATTAAATGACTTACCAAATTCCCTATTGAGAAATTTCTCAATTGGAATGCAATTTCCAGTGCCACTGAATTTAAATTCCATTTATGCAACATCTCATTTCTACTTACGAAATCATGCTTGGAATTATTAGTGATTTCTTTTGTGAGTATATTAGTGACTAATTCATGCGGTAAATTACTTATAATTTATAGGATAATTTTGAGGTTAACTAGGTTGATAACTGGGTTTTGCTAAAGGCCCATACAAATTATTTGGTGGGAACATATTTACTGATGATATTGGCACCATTGGAAATCGTGCACCTGGTAAGGGAGGATGTTGATTATTTTGCGGTTCATTGTCATTTAATAATGGGTGCTGATTCTCATTTTATATTGGTGGTTGATTAAATGAGTAATTTCGGTGTTTATTTTTGCCAAGAGCGAACTGGCCTCATTCGATAGAGAAATTCCTGTTAGTGGATTTCGTTTTTTCTTTGTAAAAACGATAAATCTGTAATCTGGCAGCACTGCTTACAAGTAACCGTAATTTAAAATTTTATACGGTCTGAGGTGAAGAACTGACAAATGTTTATAATTTGGTTTTGTCCAGTATTAGTATGGGACAGACAAAATAACTGATCGTCATGCAGTTAAAACACATAACTTAAAGCTTTACACAAATCAAGGCTATCCCACACCGTTTCAGGACCAACCAAATTTTGTTTGAAAAATAAATTTGTTGTAATATACCGTGGGGCCATCTGTTAGTAGTGGTGGTTCTATGCTATTTATGTATAAAAAACAATATCGTTCATAAGCCGACCACGGCTTCGTCTACACACTTGCAACCGAACATCAAAATTTCCCAAGACTGTTTCCAATAAAAGCGTATCAATGACCTCAATTTCAGCTCGAATGTTGTTTTTAAGTTGTTGAATTGTTTGTGGCTGTTCAGCATAAATCTTGCCTTTCAAATAACCTCACAAACAGAAAATCAAGTGGTGTTAAATCCGGGCTTTTTGGCGGCCAAGGAACTTCACAATTTCTTGAAATTATGCGATCAGCAAATTTTGTTGACAGTAAATGGATTGTTGCACGATTGGCATGGCACGTCGCTCCGTCTTGTTGAAACCAATGGCTGTTGATACACAATTCGTTCAATTTGGGCCACAAAAACCAGTTAACATGTTGGTATAACGTTTCCCATTCACTATAAGGGAATTTTCCTGTTCATTTTCAAAGAAAAACGGCTCAATGATGCCACCAACCAATAAACCAATTTGCTTATTGATGTACCCATTAAGATGAACATTAGCTAACCAAACGACGACAATTTCAATGGTCTGGTGGCTTCAATTTTTGAGATAGTTGAATTTTGTATGGG
The DNA here is from genome assembly GCA_951394425.1 of Tipula unca. Classification (NCBI taxonomy): domain Eukaryota; kingdom Metazoa; phylum Arthropoda; class Insecta; order Diptera; family Tipulidae; genus Tipula; species Tipula unca. Next base: position 172,367,018 of record OX596380.1, on the reverse strand, counting down.
TACAAATGAAGAGTTTTGCCAATTTCACGCTCAATATAGGACGTTCAAAACTCTCACGTAATTTACAAAATGTTGTTAAAAAACATGTGTTAAAAAACGTCTCTGATAGCTTTAATCAAAAAATGGATTAAAATTTGTCATCTGGCAATTCTGTCACATTTCTGTGTCCGAAAATTTTCTGCCTCCCCCGTTTCTACATTTGTTTGTGATAGCAAAATCTGTAGGAATGGGGTTTCGGAGTTATAATTCCTATGCGCAAAGGAAATCATATCAATGTGTAAGATTTTTACTTAGAAAATGAGTTTTGTGCTACCAGATCCTCCTAAAGGGATTTTTTTCTTATAGGAACAAGTTCTGTGATAGACTTGATTATTTATAAATTTATAATAAATGGAATATTCTAAAAACATAAAATTTTGATACCAAATTTTAGTTAACCTTGCCAAGCGTTCACATAGTAAAACACAGGAAAATCTGTCTTGCATTAATGTAAGACTATTTTTCGTTTGTTTTACTATGTGTGTTCTTGAAAAGTTTGCATTGTAAAAAGTTTGGTATTGTAATTTATTTTTTATATAATAAGTAAAAAGTTACTATAATTTATACTAGGTTTAAGAACCACGGCTTCGCCTGCTAACATGTTTCATTCGACTTAAAATTCATTTCTTTCATTTCGACTATGTCTATCGTTTGGTTGAAGTCGTTTTAATTTTAAATGAGTTTGGTCATCACATTCAGGACAAAAATATAATTTACTTTGTATGTATATTCGTAGTTTGTATTATTTCAACATTTAATGAGCTACTGAAATAATAGAGACAAAAACCAATTTTTTTTATACATATCTGTGGTTAGCATTTTATGGTTTATATCGTTTGTTTACATTGTCTGGTTTTGTACACATTGTTAGCCTAACTATTGTCATGTTACTGTGGTTGAGTGGTTTTTTGTATTCAGAAAAATTGATTGTCATGTGTATATCTCAACAATTTGCTCTGAAAAGCTATATATATATATATATATATATATATATATATATATATATATATATATATATATATATATATATATATATATATATATATACACATATATCTTGTATAATGCTAAATGGTTAGGCTAGGTAGATTCAATTTTGTTTGTGGTCTAATTAAACAAAATTAATTTAGAATAGTAATTGCATTTCGAATTCATTAGAACGTAAACAGTTGTATTTTGAACAATATAACAACAACAGCAGAATTTGAAACACAAATTTAATTAGCCTGAGAGATGTTGATCTAATTTATGGGTTTGAAAATTTACAAGGTGACGTACTTCATCGTTGTTATTTATATATAAAATGTTTTCTAGCATGAAATTTATGAGATTATCCTAAAAACATGAATATGTATTACCTTAATTCCGGATTTCTTTTTTTTGTGTATAATAAAGTTATGTCCATTTTATTATTTTCTTTGGTATTCGTCCGGTCATTAATGGTTTTCGTTGAAAATTTGCGATTGAATTTATTACGGTACAGACGCTTTTAGTTACATTAAAAAACATTTTTTTGATCGATATTTTACGTTATCATATATATGAAAATACCCGTGGATTAAGACGTATACGTTTAACGGGTAGTCGAGGTGAAAGCCTAATTCGTGGCATGGCATGATTTGTTGTTTCAGGCCTTCGAATATACACGTTTAATTGAAACTAAGGTTGGCATTGTCTGCTATACACAGGAATGTAATTTGAGTATCCGTCATTTTTAAATATTAAGTTTAAAATCTCTTTAATAGTTTTGTAATAACATAATGTTGGCTATACTATAGGACTCCAGGTTAAACTAGTTCATCAATCATCTTTTCAAAATATTTCAGGTTCAATTATGTAACTAATTGTATTATACTCGTATATCATGATACCTTGGCCAACATGTTTGTATCAAGTCGATAATATATAAATATTTATTTTTCTCTTTCTAGGTAAGCTGAACCCTAAACACGCCATCAATTTGATATAATTCGTAAAACACGTAAGTTTTAATATTTTGGTACATTTATTAGCGTTATCTTATTACAACTCTCAGTTGGACAATGAACAGTATAAAACCTGTATTGTCTCACATTCTATGAGGAATCTGGAAAGAATCATAGCGCGAGTCGTTGCTATTTGTGTTCAAATAGGTTGATGATTTACTTGAGGTGATTGTGAATTTCATATAAATCTACGACTTTTTGAACGCAAATTTTAACAAAATTTTAGATTTTATTTTCAGGAATTTTATAAAATTTAAATTTTTCTTATAAAACCATTGAATTCTTAAATTTTCTTCCAAAATTCTGAAACATTTATTGAACATTATACTAAATTCCGATATTATATCAAATTTCGAAGCTCTTGCAAAACTCGAAATTATAAATGAAAAATTATTTCTAAAATTTTTGGAAATTTCTTAATAAAATTTCTTTTATGACTTTTGAAGGTAGTTTTGAACATATTCTGACGTTTGTAAACCAAATTCCGAATATTTTCGAAATAAATTCTGAAATGCTATCAACTGAACTGTGATTTGAGATTAGTTTAAGTTGGCTTACATATGCAGATGAAATATGCGTGATTGAACTGGATAGCAACGGAGTGAAGGAAACACTTGATCCGCTGGTAGAGTTTTCAGCTTCTGTTGGACTTCAGATCAATGAGTCCAAAACGAGACACATGTTCTCTAGTTATAGGTACAATGGCACATCAGATTTTAGTAGTGGCCACTACACGTTTGAGAGAGTGAGGGGTTTCAAATATTTCGGTCCTCTTATCTCTCACAATAACAGTATGGGTGAAGATATTAAAGTGCGGCTAGCAGCTGGCGGTCGTACTTTGTATCCTCTAAGGTCACTGCTAAAATCTCAACACCTATCAAGTGCTGTAAGCTGTACAAAGCGTTGATGTGAAAGTAGGGCGCTGACGGATGAGTATGAAATATGAGAGAAAAATCATGCGGGGCATGATGCATTTACGGCCTAAAATGCGAAGTGGATGGTTTATATCTCTGTACAATATCGAGATCAGAGATCTGAGGAAGGTCCCCGATATTTTGCATGAAATAAGATCTCAGCGAGTACGCTGGCTCGGTCACGTTCTGCGCGCTGATCCGGAACGAATTGTGCAGCGATCTCTGATAGGAGAGCAACCATATGGTAGGCGCAGAGATTGCTGCAGGCGACGATGGCTCCACGGTGTAGAGAACGATTATTCGGGAACGAATTTTTAAGTATGATTCATAAGTTGAAAACATTTAAACTATTTTTCTAATTTAATTTGATCTCTGTAACTATAACTAATAATCAAATTCTGAAGTTACATTTTTAAACTTTATGAACAGTTTTTACCATGTTACCAATCATATCAAGTTAAACCTTAAAGATACCTAGAATTTTGAAATTTATAATTTAAACAAATAATTGGAAAACCGAAATATTTCTATTAAAAGTAAATAGATAGAAATTATTCATTAGAATTGTCTATGACTTCATTCAAATTTCTAAATGACATAAATTCCAGATTATAGTTTATCAGTTTATCTAAATATCAACAAAATTCTTGGTCGATAAAAGTTTTTCCAGATCTTCTATAGTAGGTATTGTTCTATCTTTATTCAGCTTCGTTTTGTTGTCTAAGAGGTCAATCAGTGCGTCTTGGCTGGGTGTGGCCAATTTTTACATTGAAATTACCGCCCAATATAATTGGTATTGTATCCGAACTTTTGTTGAATAAAGCTAAATCCTGTGGAGCTTATGCAAGTTACATCTCACGTTCTCCTGCAGTGTTCAACAGCACTGAGAGACAAGGCGAGCAACTGATTTGGCGTAAAACGTCTGGGCTTAGAATTTATACTATACACAACCAAAACTAGGCACATACCTTCTGTCCTCATTTTGTACCCAAGTTTCGGGAAAAACAAATTTTTTTGTTTTTCCATCACTTTATATATTGCCAGTCGTCCCTTCCTGGTGCCTATATCAAATCGATCATTTGTCTGCTGATGGTTTTACATTTGTTGAGAGCGAGTCTACGAAGTTACGAGTAACAATATAAAGTCCATTAATATTTCTAAGTATATATAGATAATGTCAGATGTAACAACTGTTGAGTCTTGGCATATTCACAGACCACCAAGGTTCCTCGTTGTTCTTTTTGTACGTGGAAAGAAAGAATGAAAATGGTGTTGTTTAGCTGCATGGTTTTATTTTCAAATAAAAAATAAATACATAATTTTTCTTCGTGCCATTGGTACCTTTATTTAATTATACGTAAGTGAATAAGAGGACTCTAGTCATTCACATGTCACTTCACCAGCCCCGTTAGATTCTCTATGAACCAATGGTCATAATTATATGACTTCTTTTAGAACTGAGACAGTTCGATAGCCTTATAACTTCGCCCAATTAAAAAAATGTGTATGTTCATGTCATAGGATTGGGCTATTCACTGTCTGATTTGCTAATAAATCGGTGTTTCCTCACTGACGACCATTGTTTTTCTTCAAAATTGTAATATTGATTTGTTTCAAACTCGCATCAATTTGAAATACTAATTGTGCGTTGACCATACGTACTTAAAGAGGGCTCGATATTGTGGTACACTGTACTACTTCAATGGAAGTATCTTGGAGAAAGTGATTTTGAAAGCAGTCTGAATTATTTGTACCATCAATGGCTACAACGGCCTTGCTTATTGATGCACATAATGTAAACATTACAATAAAATAACGAATGTTTTTCCACAACCAGCTGGACCAATTAAAAATATTTGAAATTTGTCGATATTCTTCGTTTTCAAATCCAATGCTGCACAAATTTGAATTTCTCTTAGATTTTTATAAATATTATCTCGCCTATAGATGCATAACAAACTATTTGTTTGATACATTTAGAAAATGGTTAAAATTGATTACATGGACTGAGACGTAACTAGAAACGTTTAGACGAAACCAAATTAGATAATTGCCCACGCGTATCAAATGTTTTCTAATACTGCATTATAAATATTATATAGACGAACATCTAAACTAACTCTACATTTACAATTGATGTTTTAAATGAATCATCATTATACCGTCATCATCTTAAATCTTTTATTGTTGTTCACTGAGAATACAAAAGCATATAAAAGTTCGACATCATGTTTTGGCACCCGGAAAATATTTCTTTTTCATTTTTCATTTTCTCTTATTTTTAATTTCGATCACAAATTCTACTTACATTTTATCAATTCCATATAAAATACGAATAAAATTATTTTCTATAATTGAGTAGGGGGAGGAGGGCAAACACTATACACTATGTATGAGAGAAGAAAAGATTATTTCTGCCCGGTTGGATACCTTTTTTTGTCGTTCGTTTGTATATAAGATAATATGCATATACAAATACAAACTCTAATACAAAAACGAAATATTTTTCATCACCCAATTATATTTAACAGAAAATTTTCCAAATATGCTTTCTACATGCACATAGTGACAAGAAAATACAAACCGAACCAAAAAATACCCCAAATTTATTTAAATTTGCACAAAAAAGAGAAAAACAAAAATTCATTGACAACAAAAAACTTTCTCAATTTCATTTTCAACACAATAAAAAAATTTGTTGGTTTTTCAATTTCCAAAATAGAATTTAACTAAATAAAAACAAATTTTTGTTTTATCAACATTTAAATTCTCGTATATATATGTAAAATTCTCAACATAACAATGAAAATAAAAATCCAAACATTTTTTTATTATAAATAAAAGACAATATTATATAAACCGCAAAAGAAAAGCGAAGAAGAATTACGAAAAGACAACCAATGCAAGAAGAAGGAAATCACAAAAGTATTTGCAATTCTATTATCACATTGGCGCCATTCAACAAAAAAATGCACTTTAGCTTTCCAATAATAAAAATTTGTAAGGAAAGTCGAAGAAACGAATCGTACACATATGTACATACCCACGCACACACAGTTTAATAATAATTTGTTAGTAGATTTATCTTTCGTTCAAACTAATGATGGAGATTGATCTTATATACATTTTATATGCAGCCGCAACCGATATTGTTGTCTGTGATGTGTCATTTACGTTTTTATTTTCTTACATACGAGTTTATTTGATGTGAATTGAATTGATATTTTGTCGTTTAATTTTTCATTTGCAATATCATGTCTGGACCAATTGAATGCGACGGACGAGTGTTTTGTAATTTTTTTCCATTCTGCGATATTATGGCGCTTATGTAACACGATAATTGCGGTATTTGGAAATGTTAAAACCGATAGTATGATATTGTGTGTGTGGTGTAAAATATGCGCATTTTTAATATTGCAAAAAGTTTCTTCAATAACACCGAAAGACTTCTATGCAATTCTGATTGAAAATTTCAATTTTTGAGTATTGCAAGTAAAATTTCGACGGGCTTTACGCAGCCCAAATCCCACTCATAATCTCTAAAATATTCAATTAATCTCACTAACTTGTAGCAAAATTTAATAAATTCGTGTTATTCGAGATTTCTGAACTCTCACGTTCGTCATTTATGAATTATCAAAACTTAGAGTTCTATAAAAAGGTTAGGTAAGCACGTACATAACTTTATATCTAGTTTTGCCGGGGCCTTTTGTCATTTTTCGATTGGCTTTTATAGCACGACCGTATAGTATAGGAGGGCGCTGGGGCACATTTAATTAAATCTAAAAAATATTAAGACAAGTTCTATGATTTTCCGAATATTTCACTAATTTTTAATGAAAATCGTGCCTATTATGTAACTCAATTCTGAAAAAAATTCCATTGAACAATTTGCTGTTCTGTTTGGAAAAAATCGAAAAATTCAACGCGTTGGTGAAATTCCAAAGCGAAGGAATTTTATAACTCCAAGTTTGATTTTGTAGAAATTTTGGTATTCTGTAACTCGATTCCATTGGAATTTTTGATTATTTTTGTAGAAAAATCTCGGTCAGAAAATTATGGTGGCATTTTTTTGTATATTTAAAAAAAATACATTTTTTGTGTTAATATATATAGTCGTTTGTTTCGTGGTAAATTATTATTGCATAAATTAAAAAATATAAAAATCAATTAAAAATAAAAAACCTTCCGGAACATAGTGCGAAACTCAGTTTGCCAGTCGTCAATTGAAGACTGGTAAAGTAAATTTTGATTATACATCTGAATATTTTAAAAGATTGCAGGGATAATAAAAACCAAATGCCAGCAAATACAAATTTGCCTCCAAACGGCTATACCAGTCGCCAATAGGCGGTTTTTGCTCTTAATGAATTCATTTAGTAAAATTTGTTAGCCGTGATCATGGCTTTCTGAATTTTTGTCATCTTTATCTCTTTCAATTTTTTCAATTCAATCAAAAAATCGTATGGTAGCAAATTTTTCTCGATGAGTTTGCCATTAAACAACAGACGGTATTTCAGTACTTTTAAAAATTAAATATTTTATTGGTCTTAAATAACATTAAGACGAATCAAAAATAATTGTATTACATTTTCGGAAATTCCCTTTTTTTAAATAAAACTTAGTAAATGTCTTTTTTTTCTGTATAGTAATCAGTGGTATTCTCGAATATTCTAGAACTCCAACAATTCAAATCTGACAATAAAACAAACAAAAAAATTCCAACAGAATTTTTCAGTACAACGAGATAGAGAATAGCAGATAAAATCCCAATGGAATTGTTTTTCCAAGTGGAATTTTTCCACGATATGAATAGTTCTAGGTTTTTTGAGTTAACAAAAGCTGTCAAAAATTAAACAAATAAACGAATTTTCTTCTGTTTATAATAATAATCCGTTTCAAAAGACCATAACGGATTCGACCCTGGGCTTGGTCTTCATACTATCTTAGACTACCTGAAGAAGCCAAGTCGTTCTCTACACCGTGGAGCCATCGTCACCTCCATCTACCTCTGCGCTAACTATGGTGGCTCTTCTTTCAGAGATTACTGCACAATTTGTTCCGGATCAGCATGCACAACCTGATCGAGCCAGCGTACTCCCTGAGATCTTAATTCATGTACAATATCGGGGATCTTCATCAGATCTCTGATCTCGACATTGTACAGAGCTCAGTATGTACCATCTACTTCGCGTTTAGGACCATAAATCACACGCATGATTCTTCACTCAAATGTAAGGAGACATTTCTCATACTCATCCGTCAGCGCCAACTTTCGCTTCCAAATATATAAATGAGCCTGATCAACGCTTTCTGAAGCTTCGACTTCAGGGCACTTGACACTTGTTAAGATTTTATCAGTGGCCTTAGATGATAGAAAGCACGGTTGCCAGCTACCAGTCGCACTTTTATATCCTTATCCACACTGTTATCGTGAGTGATAAGAGAGTCCAAATATTTGAACCTACTCACTCCCTCAAACGTGTAGTGACCACAACTAAAATCTGGTGTGGCATTGTCTTTATATCCAGATATCATGTATTTTGTTTTGGCCTCATTTATTTGGTGTCGTCCTGCAGCTGAAAACTCTAGTCTGTTCTCAACTTTAACATAGCATTGAGACTTTATCTCACTGTCATTCTACAGAAATACAATTTACTTGGCATTCCTAGATATTCCAGAGCAGACCACAAACTCGCCTGTCGGAAATCTAGGAACACCTGATTTAAAGGGACGGAAGCCTCGTAATATTTAGATAGAATAATCGGCAATGAAAGATCGATTCGGACGAAATCCATCTAGAGTCACCAACCAGGTCCTCCGCTAGAGGGGTGATTCTTTCCAATATAATGTAGGGCAGTAACTTGTATGCTGTGCAAAGGAGAGCTATACTGCGATAATTTTCACTCTTTCCATTCGTCCAACCATTACTTCGGTTTGCCATATTAATCGAAAGACAGTTCCACAAAGTATTCCACCCCTCCCCCCCCCCCCTCCCCCATTATTAAGAGCTCCGAATTAATACAGTCCACCTCAAGTGAGCGGTTTCGTTTTAGTCTCTGCATGGCCTTTGCGAATTTCTCATGGGATAGCTCTTCAATTTGAGGTGACTCATCTTTAGCATGTGACGAACGATGAACACCAAGCAGGTCAATAAAGTGTACATTCCATGGTGATTCAGCTACAGCCTGTGACGCACGATGAACACCAATCAGGTCAGTAAAGTGTCCATTCTATACATCGAGTACTGCGTCGATATAAAACAATCCAGTAATTCCTTCAAAGAAATTACGCGAACTGCGTGCATTACTGAGTTGTTGTACTTTTAAAACATCGGCCTTCCACCATTCTCGCTTTTTCCGTCTACAAATTTGCTTCGGTTCCCTCCCAGTAATAGTAGCCTTGTTTTTCCTCACGATTAATAGACGTTCTTGCATTTCACTATGGGCTATATTTTGTTGATCAACTGCAAGACGACCCTCGTCACCAAACCAATCATTCTTGGGTCTGACTTCCACTATATCTAATATCTGTTGAGCAGAACTGAGAACTGAATATTTCAGTATTTCCCAGACAGAGTTCATACAGTCAGACTGGAAATTAGCGTCCTCAATGTTGGCGCTGGCAATATCATGATATCGTTTCTTTTGAACGTCATTTATCAGACCTTCACAAATCAGACCAGTCAAATTTGGCTGCGGGAATTTTGCGAGGAAATTCTGCACGTCGATCCTTCTAAAACTGATTTATTTGTCTTTACAAGGAAGAGGAATATTCTTGAAATATCGGTTCCCTCTCTTTTTGGGAGAACGGCAGCGCTTTTGGGAAATAGTGAGGTTCAAGCCCTAGGGTGCTTTCTTTCATTTATAAATCACTGGTCCTACCGCTACCATCGTACGCTTCTATTGTGTGGTGGCCAGTGTTTGACCTAAAAGCTTTTGTAGCAAAGCTTAATGTTCTACAAAATCTTGCTTGCAGAGCCATAACTGGGGCTATGTCCTCGACTCTACTTCTTTCTATGGAATTTATTCTATTCTTGCCTCAGTTGCGCACCTTTAGTTTAGGCACAGCCTCTTCTGCAACATATCTCCTGAGGTGCATTGGAGCATCGAATATTTTCGGTTCTATCGTGGGACAGAGACAAATTTTTAAAAATTATTCTTCATGTTTACCAGAAATCGATATGGTTAATGACAGACTACTGATCGTATTCCATTTCTCAAATTTGTTTTTAAGGCAAAACTAATAGCGCTGACACGTAGTGTTATTGAGGATTTGAATTTTACTATTAAAAACAAAAGTATTCTACTATCTACAGATAGGAAAGCTGTACTTAACTCTTTAATCCCTTGACTGTTTCCATCGTCAAGGAATGCTAATATTTATGAACCTTCTTTGTTCTAACAATACGGTCATGTGGGTACCTGCTCATTGTGACATCGTAGACAATGAGATCGCTTAGCCAAATTGTTTAGCCAAAGCTGGTTCTCAATTACTTTATTTATTCCTGAACCAGCGGTTTCTTTATCTTGAACTACGGGAAGAAAGTTATAAAGGACTACGGTTTGAAAGATCTTAGGTGTCAAGTGGCTTGAGACTTTTAGCTGTCGTGAGGCGAAAAACTTCATTAAGGAGTTCAATTTGAGGTCAACAAAGATGTTATGCTTTATTTTTCTTACGAGACATGGCCGTTTTAAAAATTATCTACATCGTATGTGCTTAGCTCATGATGTTATTTGCGAGGACGTCTTGAGGAGGATGATTACTGTCTTCATTTCGTGAGTAGTTATCCAGCTTTCAATCCTATTCGGCTTCAGATATTCAACTTTAGGTCTTTAAATTTAGATCATTTGTCCTCCCTGCCCTTGTCTAAACTTATTCAGTTTGCAAAGGCAGTTGTGCGTGTTTGTGAACTGGGATAGAATCCTGTGTGTGCACTATGGGCCTTTATGGTATTGAGTGCGGAAACCTCGTGGGTTCCAACCAATTTTAATATTAAATATACTCACGCTAATCAAAAAGTGTACTCGTAAGTCACTCAAATAACTTCTATGGAGCGATTTTGTTTAAAATTATTAAGAGAAATACAAATTATTCAATGCATTTTGAAAACGATAAACCATACCATAAACTATCTCTCTATATCGAATGAAACATGCATTATCATTCGATTACTATTAATTTATCAAAATCCTTAGTCAATAATAAATCGTTTTATAGAAACCACAATTATACCCAGACAGTGAATCCGAGTTACCTATATATACAAACTTATATGTGACATTAAATTGTCATAATAAATTTGAGTTCTACTCCTTTCCCTCCTTCATTTCATGATCCGTTTACGTTACCTCATATAAAGATTTAAATCATTTTTTAAAAGCTCGTTTTTACAAAGAATATAAAGGTCATATATTTGCAGCATGCCTAGGGCTTTTTTCATACATTTTTCGGTTATATTATATGCGGTTAACATATATAATTAACCTGATATATACATATGTATACATGAATAAAGTTGAAAATTTTTAGTTGCTCATATGTACATGAATTCCAACTTTCACAAGTTTGGTTTTAAAATTTTAATTTAGGATATATGAATAAAACTTTTATGTTGTTTTTTAAAGATTTTGTGTATGTATATATGCTTACGAAATATTCATATACGCATATGTACATAAATGTAAAAAGCTTCAATTTTCGCTTATGTGATAAATTTTTTGATGAAAAATCTGGAACGATTTTTTACTCGTTGGATGATTAATTGGCCGCATTTTTATAAATGGAAATATTTTTTTGTTTGGTTATGTATAAGCGGAATGATTCATACAACCGTATCATAATATACTCTCGTAGCACGCATATAAAAACCAAAATTGTTTCTGTGGAACATAATATTCCCAGTATATATATGTATCTAGATAGACTGTGGTTGATGTAATGTTTCAATTTATGAAAAATGAATGGTACAGAGGAATACATTTAGTTTGATGGAGAGTTCTCACATAATTTACATAAATTATAAAAAATGTTCGCATACATAATACAGTTGTGCTTTTCTAAACTCAAACAAACAATTATGTATGTCCGTATAGCATAATATTATATGTTGGAAGCACAAGTAGTTTATTATAATATTTATATACGCACACAACATATGACAGCTGTGAATTGAATTAAAATTTATTATATTCGCAATTGACGTAATCACATCCATAATATTCACGTTTATATACAAACATTACGATACGAAGTCAACAAAAGTATTTGGCCTCACGCGTAACGCAATATTAGAAATCTATAAATAAATAAAAATTTTGATCCATTTATAAATATCGATTATAAATTAATAATTGATTTGATCTAAACTGAAAAGTTACCCAAATATGATCACAATAAATTTATAAGTGTAATCAATTAATTGTATAATTGCATACTTAAAATTATTGCCTTTATAATTAAACTTATGAGCAATCGTATTTGGACTATTTACTATTTATAGCCGTGCTAACGATATCAAGAAGAAAATAAAATGGGTGAATTTTTTATTTCACATCTGTTAAGTCAAAAACTCATAAATTCTAAGAAATTTCAAATGGTTGTGTATAAAGATAAGACAAGCTTTAATTATTACTCAGGAGTTACTTTGCCAAAATTAAAGTTGGTCTCACTAAATAATTGACTAAAGTTTGGCTTAAACCTTCAAAAATCTATAATTAAGCCTTGGGGCCAAAAGTAGCTCGCTGTAGTTTGGCACAAGGAATGAAAAGCGAAAGGAATAATCGTAAACTAATTTAAACTGAACCTGTTACGCTAGAGTATGACAGTGTAATTTAATTTCAATGAAAATTGATGATCTGGATTTTAGCCTATTACTAGACACCTGAAGGCTATACTTACACTTAAATCTGGGATTCAGTTTTAAATGTTTTTCATCAAAACTTTTAATTACCTTGAGTTAAATTCTAAATGTAACTTGTCACATTCCATAAATGCTAGGCCAGGAATACTGCACCTTCTTTAGTTGACGTGCCTTAAATGTAATTTTTTTGCACCTTCTTTTAACGCTGTTGGCCCAAGAGGTCGATTGGCACACATATCTCGTAAATCCAAATGGCACGAACAAGATTTCAAAGGATACCACGACAGTATCCATTGCTTGTCGTAGGAGGCGACTTAACGGTTGGATCGCTAGGCCAGAAACCAAATTCGTAAAACAAAAAGAATCTGTTTATAAAGTCAACAAAATAAAAAATGGATACCGCCAAAAAACATTTGTGTATATGCGCCCACAGAAGTCATATACAGCTCCAAGATAAAGACTCATTTTACAATGGCTTGGACGATCTGATGGGATCTATACCCGAACACGATGTTAATATGGTAATTGGGATGCTTTAATGCTAGATCTGGCAGAAATCAGACCGACTTGTGTGAAAACGTCCGTACTGAATGGTCAGTAATAATTGTAAAAGGAAGTCCCTCGACATACGCGCGAAATTTATTAATACTAAGCACATCTGCTAAGCACTCAAGTTCTATAATAGAATAATTACGTTGTGCCGCATTCAACTTTTGCGGCATATAGACTATGGGATTTTCCGAACCATCATCACTGTTCTGAAATAAGACGCTGCCCACTCCTGTCTTACTAGCGTCGCACTTGATATAAAAGCGCTTATTGAAATTCGGGTTCACCAAGATAAGTGGTACTATCAGAGCGGTTTTCAGTGAGTCAAAGGATGCTTGAGCATAATCATTCCATTGGAATTTTTTTCCTTTGTTCAGTAGCCTGTAAGAGGTGCTGCAAGTGTGGAATAATTGCTGATAAATCGCCGATACCAGCCCGTCTAATAACATAATCCAAATAATTCAGGTCTTTTAGACAAAATTCGCTTTTCTCAATGTTAACAGTGAGACCGGTTATTTTAAGGCGATAAGCAACATCACACAAACGAGAGAGATATTCTTCGAAAGTCGCTGAAGTAATGAGTAAGTCGTCTAAATACACAAAGATCGTGTAAGTGATATGGGATGACCTTATGCATCAGTCTGCACATGGTTTGGGGTGCTTTACACAACCCAAAGGGCATAACTACAAACTGATACAAAGGTCGTCCTGGCACTGTAAATGCTGTTTTATCTTTTGATGCGAGGCCTAGCGGTATTTGCCAGAACGCATCTTTCAGATCTGTACTCGAAATAAAGCGAGTTTTATCCAGGCGGCTTATCAATCCGTCTATTAGCGGGAGTGCATAGGCACCCTTTTCGAGTTCAATCATTGAGTTTCCTAGCATCTAAGAAAAGTCTCGCTTTTTCATTAGGCCTACGCGCCATAGCAATGGATAGGAGAACACCATGCCGAATTACTTTCTTCGATAACTTTAAGGTGGATCATCCTGTCTAACCCTTCATACATTTCATTTTGAACTGCTGGAGAAACCGAATAGTGTCGTTGCTTTATTAAGGGTGAATTTCCGACGTCTATGGTGTGTGATTCGGGATGTGTGCGTCCCAACCCTAATTTATTACAACTTGGGAACTGGTCAATCACAGAAGCGAGCTGTTGATTCTAAGGAGGTGTTAAAAGCATGTTGTTGGCATTACCAGAATCGTCAATGGCACTAATATTATTTTCATTTACGTTCATGGGTTGTAATCCAAATACATTCCAGAAATCGAAACCCAAATATAAGGGTTGTTGTAAGCTGGGAATTATAAATATCTTCACATCTCGTTCAATATTGAGATATTTGATAGAAGCGTGGATGTAACCGACGATTCGTTGTTTTGATCCATTGGCAGTTAATATTTGAGACGAAAGCGAATGTAGCTTTTGAATTTTTAATAAATTTGTCTTCATTTGAACCGAGTATGCTCACAGTAGCTCCACTATCTAACAATCCGCGGAATGGAATCCCACAAATTTCTACGTCAGCATATGGTCTGGCATCAAGTCTTAAGTAGTGTTTATAATTGATTCTGAAATTTTAGCTCCCAGTAGACGCCTACTTTTGAAGTATTTGATAGCTCGACTAATCCTTGGAGATATAAAACGAGGATTTGAATGAATTTGGTGAAATGTTTTTGACGGTTCTGAATTATTATTGATATAACTAGATTGAGGTCTTGGATTTGAAAGAGTAAAAGAGTTCTAAACTACAGCTGTTGATGGGGATCTTTCGATCACACGAAACTGCGACCAATAATGGTGAGAGAATGATGTACTTTACAATTAGTCAAGACCTTAGAGTATCAAGCATATTCTTTCCTCACAAACAGATAGACTTGGAAACATGGACACATCCACGCAAAATTTCCCGCAGCCAAACTGACCACAGGATGTGAGAACTTATCGGTCAGAACTTATCCAAATATATATCATCATTTGATCGCTACATAGCAACTATGGAAGTTTTCGTACACGTCCGAAAACACAGATGGATTCTGGATTCCATTAAAGTTCGAGAACTTTTGCAGTTAACTCGGGTGTTTGACAGGGAGATGGTCTGTCCCCGATACTCTTTAATCTCATGTTGCAGTACATTTTTCATAAAATTGAAACACCTTAGCGCATCATCTTATATCGCCAGTCCAAACAGGTGCTTACATGTGCAGATGAGATATGCGTGATTGGCTTGAATAGCAACGAAGTGATGGAAATACTTGATCCACTTGTAGAGTTTTCAGTTTCTGGTGGAGTCAAAATCAATGAGGGAAAAACAACATACATGATCTCTGGATATAGGGACAATGGCACACTAGATTTCATCAGCGGCCACTACACTTTTCGGGGAGGGAGGAGGTTCAAATATTTGGGCTCACTTATCACTTACGATAACAGTGCGGGTGAGCATATTAAAGTGCGCCTGGCAGTCGGCAGTCCTGCTTTGTATCCTTTAAGGCTTCTACTAAAATCTAAACACCTGTCAAGTCGCGCTGACGGATGAGTACGAGTGACGCCTCCTTACATTTGAGAGAACAGTCATGCGTGTGATGTACGGCCCAAACCACGAAGTAGATGGTATATATCGTGTTTTGTATAATGTCGAGATCAGAGATCTGATGAAGATCCCCGACATTGTACATGAAGTAAGGTCTCTGGGATTGTCGATCACGTTCTGCGTGCTGATCCGTGACGAGTTGTGCAGCGATCTCTGAAAGGAAAGCCATCATATGGTAGGCGCAGAGGTCGTTGCAGGCGACGATGGATCCACGGGGTACAGAACCACTTGCCTTCTTCAGGTTTTCTAAGACAGTATGAAGACCAAGCGCAGGATCGAAACCGTTGGAACTGGATTCTTGAATCAGTAAGGGGCCAGTAATGGCCTTTATACAATATTTATTATTATTATTATGGTGTATAAGATTGTAGTTTGTGGATTGAACATTCTTTAACGAACAAGTGGCTCGGCATTTTTACCATCCTTGTCGCAAATAGTTGAACATAACATTTGTTCGTTTATTCGCCTTGATCGTAATAGTTTTGTCTTTTTCAGTTTTAATACAGAATAATCTCTTGATATATAAGCTATCGAATATGAGTTAGTCCAAATTTAAGTTTTCAAAGTCGAACTCAAATTCCAAAAATTCGTTTATCGCTTTCCCAGTAGTTGGTGTAGCAGCATCGCAGCAGGTACTCTATTTGATTTAAACTGCGTCTATTGGTAGACCCGTTGATTTACACAGCGCTCAGTGTTAAAGAACGTTTTTAGAAGTAGGTTGGACAAACAGTGTCAAATCACTGAAGGGTTCATAATTTTATAGATTTCGGAAGGACCGTCCTTTTACAGAACAATTGGTATACTTTCCAAAAGTAATGTCTATCTGTCTTGTTTGCTATAATTTGTTAAAAGCTCCAATTAAAAAAAATGTGTTTTTTCTAAATGTTATTCCCAGTCAGAGAGTCTTTGTGTGGGCCTACTACAAAATAAAATTCCACAATAATCTACTCTTAAACGGCTGATTTTTCAATGCTTATAACTGTTATTGTCTACTTAATCTAGTAAAAGGAAATTTTCAGAGATTAGTAAATTTTCAGTATATTCTCTAACAATTGTGGAGATCTCAAAATCTAGAAAATTTTAAAATATTTGAAACAGTTTGGCAAGAAAATTGAATTTTTCTTAGAAATTTGAATTTTTTTGAATTTAGTTCAACTTTTAATTAAATCACGTTTGGAGAGCCCAGAAGATCAGAAACGTCCTTTTTTATTTACATGAATATCTGGCAGCCATAGCATTCAAAGTGTCCTAAATCCGACAATTTTGATTATACTCACGAACCCATTACATTGAAAATGATGTGCACCTTGAAAATTCAGTAACTGCGTTTATTGAATCTTAGGTATAGGCTTAACAGTTGCTCATAAACACAATCGAATGCAGTTTGAACCGGTATTAGGATTTGGAACTAGGATAACAATAATTTTATTCTTTGGAAGTCTCAACTTGAGAAAATGGGTCTCTAACCATATTCTCAACTCGTTAAGAGTCTCGGTCCAATTTTAAGAGCATTCGACCTTCTTATATTTCTCGATGAAACGTGGTGAAAACATTAAGAATAATTAATCTTATGACGGATTAAAACGGAAACTACAATTGACCTTGTGAGGATCGAACCATCGATCTCCACCACACTATGCTCTTTAGCTGCGGCTCTAGCCACCATATTAACGATGATACTGATGTGTTTGAGTTTAACGTTGGGCATATTCGTCACAAAAGTATCAAAGAAGGTTACGTCTATTATGACTTCAGGAAATATTATAGCTCATATTGTCTGTGATACTGCTGTTTGATTATCTTCTAAATGGATAAATAATTCCAAACGACCAACTGAATAAACAAATCGTGAACGGTCTTAAAAATGAAGATCAAAAGAAACGATACCAGAATCTTGTCAGCGACAACATCGAGAAAACTAATAGCTAGTTTGATTGTGTGAACTCTGTCTGGTAGGTACTGAAAACGTCGGTTGTCAGAACTAAGAATGATCGGTTTAATGACGAGTGTCGTCGTGCAGTCAAACAACAAAATATAGCCCATAGTAAAATGCAACAACGCATCACAATTGGAAGTACAACAACTTAGCAATGAGCACAGTTCACGTAATTTCTTTAAAGGAATTAGACAATTACACCTTCGTCAATGGCCTTCGTCAACCGCCATTCGGTGTGAATATCGACGCAGTACTCGACGCATGTACTGGATACTTTACCGACCAGCGTGGTGTTCGTCATGCGTCACAGACTGTAGCTGAGTCACCCGATTTTTTTCCGTAGCTTGCAAAATTCATGAAATCAGTAGCCGTTATTTTCATGATAATTAGTGGATTTCGTCGATTTACTGATTTTAGTGAACGAAGGAGTCCCATTGGGGGAGAAGAAGAGTTGATGTGAGGATTAGTTTTTATAAAGTTTAGTAGACATAAAGAGTTTTTATTTTGGGGCACTCATGACACACTTCAAGTTATTAGATCACACAAATCGTTCCCACTACTGCCTGATGTACACTCTGTCCAAATGGAGCAATTGCTTTGAACTACCTAAATATGCCGTTAAATTGTAAATATTTAATTTCGTGGAATAACATATTATGCCTATTTCTGCGGTTTCTATGCAGTTTATGGCAGTTTCGAGGTCGAAACACACGACTGGAGTGTCACCTTCTTTGTCGTGAGATTTTGCTCCCCCATTTCTGTCTTAAGTTGGTAATGGTGTCCTTTATCCAAGCACATTCCGTCAGGTTTCTCTGCTCGGCAATTTTGTATTTGTCACATAGACCATTTTGAGCGAAAAAACCCAATATCAAATTTCGTGCAAATGTGGCGATATAGACTCTTCTTAGCAGGTTTCGGATCGCTAGTATTCTCTCGATACACCTTGTACATTTTGAATATATTCAAATTTGGTTCCAAATAATGCCGAATGGCATTGTGGTGTTTTCTTGGTGCCCCTTCCTCCTGGCAGATCGACTTGTGGCGTCGTGGTCACAAGCAACAGAAAATCATGCTTTCGTTGGGCGTTTAATTTATAAAATGACTTAAACTGATCCTGCCGTTCTTTGTCGAAACTTTTTGGAGACATAAATATTTACATTTATTCAAGCAATCTTTTTTTGTTGATCACCACTTTAGCAGCAACAGTCTCTCCTTTAACCTTTTTCACCATCCTTGCACATTATTTTACGAATGTTGCTCTCATTTAGATGATCTCTCAGGGAGATGCTCTGTCCCCGATACTGTTTAAGGATACCGATACTGAGTGAAGGAAATACTTGATTCGCTTGAAGAGTTTTCAGCTTCTGTGTACTCCAGATCAATGAATCCAAAACGAAATACGCTTGATCTCTGGTCATAAGCTAAATAACACACCAGATTTTAGTAGTGGCCACTATACACGTTTGAGGGAGAGATTAGGTTCAAATATTTGGGCTCTCTTATCACTCACGATAACAGTGTGGGTGAGGATATTAAAGTGCGGCTGGCAGCTGGCAGTCTTGCTTGGTATAATCTAAGCCCACCGCTAAAATCTAAACATTTATCAAGTGCCGTGAAACTTGAGTTGTAAAAACAAAGCGTTGATCAGGTCCGTTGTTATGTTTGCGGATGTGACAATACGCTGGCTTGGACACGTTCTGCATGTGGATCCGGAACGAATTATGCAGCGATCTCTGAAAGGAGAGCCACATGTAGGCACAGACGTCGTTGCGGGCAACGGTGGCTCATTTTACAAATATAGGAAACCGGAACGAAGCTTGGTCATTGCCTTGTACGCTTAGAGACTATCAAATCATTGCTTCTCTAACGATGAGTTTTATCGAATATCAATTTCTTCTGAATAGTGGGCAAAAGTTACATCTGACAATTTTACCCTTGATTATAGTATTGACAGTTGAATAATTGTAGGTGCGGTTTTGGAGATTATTAAGTTGCAACCCCATTTCGTGACTGAATTTTGGCTGAACAGCATAATAATTAGTATGACCCGGTTCCCTACCTAGTTTATCTACAACAAACTTACATCGAAAAGCCTGCTAAACCAATGTCCATGCAGAATGTATTCAGTTAAATCGCAAGACTGTGAAAATCATGATTCATTACAAGCTGTCTTGGATTCATTGAATAATGGAACACGTCAAATGGAAGCTAACGCTCCTCAAAAGCAATTATAGGATCAATTTTGGATTCATTATGATTGACAACGTTTACCCAAATATACTTTAGATTCATGTAATTACCATCGTACTCCAGATGGCACAACCAATTTACCTAACACTTGACCAATTTTAACAGATCGAAATGTATACTTTATCGTGCGCGATTATCGTTGAAGCGTGCTATACGTATAATGATGTAAAGCAACCTAATCTTAAATTTCCTCGAATTCGATTCAAACCAAGCAGTAACGATAGTGTTGTGGTGTACGATTACGAATGAATTAATTATTTATATCAACACTCTAATTAATGAAAACCAAATGTAATTTAATTAGATTTTATCATGATTCTTTGACCACACATATAAATAGGCTAAAAAAAATTTAGTTTCAGTTAGTATCTAATGTCGGGTTGAGTTGTTAGCACAACTATATAAAACTAACAATAATTAATTTCGAATTTACATCATGTCTCTCAATTAGTGAAATATTCTATAAATTTTAATTATTGCCAAAATCTATTTGCAAATAATTTTTACAAAGTTTTTTGTGATGTATCCAGTGTTGTGTAATATGTAACTATTGAAAATAATTTCAGTAAAATTATTTAATTTGATTGCGCAAATCGATTTGTGAAAATTAAGTACTAAAACTGTGTATACGATTACATCATCTGTGAAAAAAATAATTCCCAAAACGCTCGTTAAAAATTTCACCGACTATTCAAATGAGACGACCATCCATATTCCATATAGGGTTAAATATTTAAGTAATCGGACACGTCCGCTACCCGATCGTATATTCTGGATGATTATTTTTATTCTGTCGACTTCATGTCTTCGCTACAAAACAAAACTTTATAAAATTGGTCGAACTTGGATGGATCATGCGGTTTTAATTAAACGGGACCACTATGATTTTTCACAAAAGCCCGATGTCATTAAACAATTTGCGAATTATTCGGATTTTATGAAAAGCGATTATGGAAAAAAAATGTTGATGGCCTCGCAAGTAGGTCGTGAATCTTTTTTGGCATATTCAGTGCCGATAATTCGAAGCGTGACCGATAGTTATTTGGATGGTGCTTATTTGGCTAGTTTGCCAACTGATTGGATAGACGTATTACAAGATGTAAGATTATAAGTGTAATAATTAAGTATTTTGTTAATAATTTTCTCCGATATTATTTTAGATGTCGCCTAATTTTAACGAAGTTTTTGAGATATGTAAAATGATGACGTGGGATATCGAATCAAATAGGAAGCTTAAATACCAGATAATCGATGAGTGTACAGAATTATTTTCTACGATTATAAAGAACGAAGGAATTTGTTTTACGTTCAATATAATTCGTGATATTTTACGGGTGGATTCATTGCAAACGGATTTCCAGTACCACAATATTATACAAAAACGTGATGGATGGGAACCCGAGAAAAGTTATAACAAAGCCAATGCATATCCATTTAAAGGAACCATGACAACGTTACCTAGCCTGGAATCCGGATTAAAATTGGTTTTGAGCGCGAACTTAACGGATACAACTCCGTTTTGGGGGCCAGAAGATGTCAACTATAAAATGACTTTACATTCACCATCCGCCTATCCACATATGTACAATAATTATATCCTACTTGAATATGGTAAAACTTCAGACGATTTGAGATCGCTTACGCCCGAAAAATGGCGTTGCTTTTTCAATGATGAACGAAAATTGAAATTTTATACTTTCTACAATGAAGATAATTGCCGTTTCGAGTGTTATACAAATTATATGGAGATTGGCAGAGGTGGAGGACCATTTTCATCACCGCGCAATTCAAACACAACCAATTATCGTGTAATAGTCTTAAATCAGCATTGGGAGCTAGTACTACGAGTTGCTAGTCTTAACAGACTTTTACAAGAGTACATGAAATTATACAACATATCAAGGAAACCAAGGACCAGTCGTTCATACAACAGATCAAGGAAATCAAAGACCAGGAGTTATGATGAATATTTGAACTGCAATTGTTTGCCGGAATGCAATTCTAGAAAGTACGGCTATAAAATTTTAAAATCACATACAACGGTATGCGATTTTAAAATTTTATAGCCGTACTTTATAGAATTGCATTCCGGCAAACAATTGCAGTTCAAATATTCATCATAACTCCTGGTCCTTGAGTCCCTTAATCTGTTGTATGAACGACTGCTTCAGAAGAGCTAAACAATACCGTTGTTCTTTAATGAGTTTTCTTGAATTAATTTACTTTTTAACAATACGCATCTGTTTCAGCGACAAACTAATTAAATTACGTGTCATGTTTAAAATGATTTTAAAATAAATTTAGATAATTGATTGTCCAAATATATTAAAACAGAGAACCTATAATGTTCAGCTTTCATTGCACAATAAATCCACTAGCTTAAAATATTTGTGTTGGTATTTAATTTAAAAGAGAAGGGAAATGGCGAAGTAATTGAAAATATCCTGAAGAGTTTCATCCCTTTCTAAAAATTGCTACTTTGACATTTGTCTGCGTTTGAATAGACTCCTGGGACCATTTTCATAAATCTTGTTTTTAGTTAATTTGAGTACCTACTACCTTTAAACAAAACGATTATGGTTTTTAAGTTGATAAATTATTGATTTGTATAATTTAATTTGTTCTATTGAAAATTATTTTATAAATTTTGATGAGACGCTTCGACATTTTTAGGCTTTTTGGAATTCGTACTGTTTGCTAAATACTTGCTAGAAACTACACGCTCGCTAATTGTGTGTTTTCATTTACTAACTACACTCGAGGCTTTCAAAGTCTGGAACAGAATTTGCTTTGTTTAAACGACCCAAATTAATTTTTAAACACGAGGAATGTTCAACATTTACTTTTATGTTTGTAATTGTAAAATTATTTCGTTTCCCATAGACAAATCTTTTCATAAGTTTGTAACGCACACTTAACAGACTCTCACGCGTGGTAGCTCCAGACAGCATCTTGCAGCCGCTATAGCGATCAATGGTGTGTGGGCTCTCTTTTCTAATCAACGCGTGAGCTAGAATTGCTGTATTAATCAAGAGGTAAACCAGCACAACTTTCACTAACCTCACAATAACACAATAGGTATCACTTGTATGCACTAAAACTGCATCCGCAGTAGAAGAAGGCTAACCTATAAGATAAGAATTAATTTCCGCCACAACGAAGAGAACAATATAATTAATTATAAAAAGAAGAAAAAAAACTGAGTTCCAACTGCTATCATTTATGCCCAGATAATTATAATCCGTGTGTGAAGGAAGAGCGGCGATTCTCAATATTGGCAGTTAGGCTATAGCATCGAATAGAATCAAAAAAAATGTGAAACAACATATCAAAAATTATCTTAGGGATTACATTAAAATAGTCTTTCGAAAAATATTTATATATAGTCACTATATAGTGCGTAGTTCACAAATAATCATCTTAACTGTTCTGTAGATATTAAGCAAAAATTTGATGTCGATTTAGAAAAAATCTTGATTTTGTGTTTCACCACAAATTTATCGTAAACCACATTCAAATAATATTTTTTATACTATAGATGAAATATTTATCATATCAATTAACGATATCTATATAGTTACGATATCAAAACTTTGGAATCATTTGGAAAAACTTTCGTGTTAGTTTGTTTCCTTTAAGAAAACTCCATATGATAGCCGTGTTTTAGTATGTAAAAGATACATTTTTTGTGTACTATAATTACTAAGAAGGTGACAACGATGTATACATATAAATATACGTATAAATCACCACAAAAATGTGTTTTGATTTCCTAAAGATAAACTTCTGTTTCCTTTAATAACCCTATCTATACGCAGTTAAAAATGGTTACATTCATAAATTAAAATCTACTCACGTAAACCCATTCACATGTTTGCTCTTAACATATAAATAAAAAAAAATAGTAATAATTTAGATGTGTTGTATCCAAAAAATAAAAGGAAGATTTTATTACAAAAAAAAAAAACTCAAATCAACTTTTGATTTATATCGAGAAATGAATTATTTTAAAAATGTTGTGTTTTTTTTATCACAACAAGCCGCAAAACTATGTATATTCGTCGACTCAACAAAAAGATTTTCACATCACAAATATGTATCTGGTGTTTGTATAGCATATACTCGTATCTATGTACATCCATATAGATGAGCTATCCAAAAACTGTGAAATATATGTATACGACATAGCACACATAATACCAAAAACATAAATAATAATTTGTATCTCGACTATTATGTGTATGTGTGTGTGTGTATATAATATATCTAGATATATCTAAATCTAAACAACATTCTTCTTGCAATCAGGAAATGTTTGTTATAAAACATCCTGATGCTATATTGTTTACACAAAAATGTCAACTTTGTTTGTTACATTCCTATATATGGGTAATATATGTACGTATGCTGACTAAAATTTACAATTAGGGAATTGGGTATTGTGTGTAGTAGATATAGTAGTAAATCGTAGTATTTTACTACTATACATCTGTAAACACACAACGCAATTTATCACTTTTAATTGTACCTTATTGTGTCAAATCCATAACCATATCGACATTTTTAATGATTCTGGTGGACTACGCCCTCTAATTTGGTCAAATGTAGAAAATTCTTTATTTTAAATAAATTCTAAAATTTCAATTGAAAATATTCGAAAACCTTTGAAAGAACTTTTCAAAATTTAAATCTGAAATGCTCAAATTGCGCGTCAAGAAACGTATCTGAAGTTTGTCCTAAATCTGTTCTAAGAACAATCAAAAAAATGTCTCGATATAACGAATTTGGAAGTTGCTTTTCGTTATCATTTTGTTTGGGTTGGATAACAAAAATTGAAATGTTTTCTTATTTTGAAAGTAACGATCATAAATAGAACCACCATTTATTTGATTGACACTAGTGTTAACTATGAATGACGACTGACTAAACTAATCAACCATTTAGAAAAGTGCCAAAATTATGGTGTGAGACACACAGCCTAAGAATATAAAATTTAGTGAAGATGAATTTGGGTCTGAGCTATCCGAAAAATATTTTAATAATATTTTCGAATATTTTCCGTAATGTATAGGGGATTAGGAGGTGTATCATAGCAATGGTTGACGTCACCTTATATATGTATGTACATATGTCGGTCGAACAAACGATTTTTCGAATTTTCTTGGTCACCAAAATGACGTATATTTCAAAATTTCAGTATGTTTAAGAACAATCGTGGAACTTGAGGTTAATAAAAGTACCCCTACTCCCCTATTTTTTCCAGAATTGAAATATTTGTCAAATAGCTTAATGGCATCTTGGAATATATATCGTTATGGAGTGAGCTTCTTATGATTTTCTCAAGAAGATTCGAAACATCGTACAATCGACATACATGAGGTCATACCAAACCTGCTTGTCCTAAACCCCCTAATCCCCAATTCTTTCCAAAATAGAAAAATTGTTCGAATAGCTTAAATCCAATGACATATTAAATAATACGTTAATATGATGTTATCTTTCTAATAAAAAAGTCACAAACTTCATCCGTCTATATAGAATAATAAAACAGTGTTTAAAGGCCATTACTGGCCCCTTACTGTGTCAACAATCTGGCCCCAACGGTTTCGATCCTGGGCATGGTCATCATACAGTCTTAGACAACCTAAAGAAGCTAAGTCGTTCTCTACACCGTGAAGCCATCGTCGCCTGCAACGACCTCTGCGCCTGCCATATGGTGGCTCTCGTTTCAGAGATCGCTGCACAATTCGTTCCGAGCCAGCGTACTCGCTGAGATCTTATTTCATGTACAATATCGGGGATCTTCATTCTGTACTGTACAGAGCTCGGTATGTGCCATCTATTTCAAGTTTCGGGCCGTAATTTAGACGCATGACTCTTCTCTCAAATGTAATGAGACATCTCCCGTAGTCATTCGTCAGTGTTCGACTTTCACATCCATACATAACAACGGGCCTGATCAACGCTTTGTAAAGCTTCAGCTTCACGGCATTTGATATGTGTTTAGATTTAAGCAGTGCCCTTAGTCTTTAATATTCTCACCCAAGCTGTTATCGTGAATGATAAGTGAGCCCAAATAGTTGACCCAAATCACTCTCTTAAACGTGGCCACTACTAAAATCTGGTGTGTCATTGTCCCTATGACCAGAGATGATGTATTTCAGTTTGGATTTATTGATCTGGAGTCCAACAGAAGCTGAAAACTCTACAAGTGGATCAAGTATTTCCTTCAATCCGTTGTTATTCTGTCCAATCACGCATATGTTATTTGCATATGTAAGCACCTGATTGAATTGGCGATATAAGATGTTGTGCAGAGGTGTTTCACTTTTACGAAAGATGAACTCGTTATCAGACCCAAATTTTCACTATAACTAAAGTCTGTTGAGCACCACTGACAACCGAAGTTTTCAGTACCTGTCAGACAGAGTTCACATAGTCAGACTGGTCCTCAATGTTGTCGCTGACAAAATCCTGATATCGTTTCTTTTGATTTATCGACAGGTTGGCTATTTTCATGCTCAAGCGAAGCTTATACAATCGGTTATTGACTGCTTGGAAATCCAAAACAGCCTTCTTTACCTGCGGCCCAAGACGAAATCCAGCTTCAAAATTTCCGAGGTCATCTCCACTGTAACGGGTGATCCAATAAGAGCTTCCGGAAGTTTTTTTAAAATCATTTTAATAATCAAAAATTGTATTTGTGACGTAAGTTCGGTTTATGACATTTAATGTTTTGAAAATAATTTCTTTTAAATGTTGTCCGCGACTGGCTCTTAAATTATCCATTCTATAGGTCCAATTTTCGAGCACTCTTTCGAGCATTTCGGCCAATATTCCGTTAATTACGCTCGTCATGTTTGCTTCTAATGCAGGAATCGATTGTGGTTTATCGATATAAACAAGTGGTTTCAGATACTCCCATAAAAAGTAATCTAACGGCGTCAGATCACAAGATCTTGGAGGCCAATTCACGTGTCCCTTTCTTGATATGATGTTCTCATTAAAATTTTCTTTCAATAAAGCGATCGTTTGGCCTGCGTGTGGCAAGTTACACGTTTACACGCTGTCCTTCCGCATTTTTAAATAAATTCGGGTTGTGTTCAGTATCCATTGACATTTCACCATGAATAGACAATCGAAGCTGGTTGACCTTCCTTTGCGTCATCGATTTGGTTTATGGTCGTTGGAACAGCTTCATATTGATAAATTTTTTTATCGAAAAATTGTGTTTAGTGATGAAGCTCATTTTTGGTTGAATGGATACGTCAACAAACAAAATTGTCGTATTTGGGCTGATGAACAGCCAGAAGAGTTTCAAAAGCTTCCAATGCAACCTGAAAAATCCACTGTTTGGGGCAGTTTATGGACAGGTAGCATCATGCTACTGTCCATTCAGCCAAAAATAGCTTCATCGCTGAACACCATTTTTCGATAAAAAAACTTATCAATATGAAAACTGTTCCAACGCCCATAAACCAAATCGATGCCGCAAAGGGAAGTGAACCAGTTTCGATTGTCTATTCATGGTGAAATGTCAATGAATACTGAACACAAATGTCATATGAACATTGAGAATCTCAACGAGTTCCAGCCGATTCTCTTTCATGCATGTGATTAGGCCCTCTAACACTCCTGGTTTCTTAAGTGGCTAAAAGTTCCACGTGTGATCCAAAATCTCGTGTTCGGGTACTTGAGCGGGGGTCCGGTGTTATTTTGGTACTATTCCTTTTTGGTTTTACTGACTATATAAATAGCTTTTTTTTACGGATGCGGGTCGTCAGCCCAGCGGTCCAACCGTTTAAAATCATATTGTTTTTTTTTATTAGGATTAATTTAAGACAATATTCACGTAAATATCAAGAAAGCTATCAATTTTCGGTTGTGAAATTTTCAGAATTTTAAATTTTATGTTTTTGAATTTAGTACGCTTTATGCGAAAATTGAAAATTGAAAATTCTCTGTCGCTAACATTACTTAATTTTGCTTTGAAATTTGACAAACCTTGGAATCTTAAACCAAATATGTATACGGTTGGTTAAGCTTAATTCAAATTTTACTGCCTCTTGAATTTAATGAGTACTTTACAGTGGTTGTTTTCGGAAATTTCTTCTACCGAACTGCATTTCTTTAATACTTAATTTATTTAATTATTTCTCTAGAATGTTGTACAAAATTTGATTTCCTTTCTACCTCTTATTGTTTATATACAAAATTCTGTAAACTGGAGTTGAGTCACCCCAACAAGTAATTGCATAGCGGAGCCTAGATTGAATTAACCTTGATTAGTAAATATAAATGATTTTGTAAGTCGTTGATGTGTGATTTGAAATTTAGGCTATTGTCAGTTTTGGATGGACAAGTTTATTAAATACTATTATAAGTTTTGTTTGAAATTTGGAACTGCATTACTTTAGATTTATCACTCATGGATTGATGGATGTGAATGAAACCACTTCCACAATAAAGTCGGATTAGGTGTTATTTTATCGCTCCGCTCTAGTTGACTTAACTCATTATGAATTCTAGAAGTAACTGACTATGTAGATGCAAAAAGAGGTGAATCCAAACCGGAACCCTAAAAAGTTCTACACATATGTTCCGTATTACTCAAAATTTCATTATAACTATAGCAATTTGAGATCTATCTTCCAAATAAAACCTACACAGATTTAGTCTTTCTTGAAATCCGTAGTGGTGTTTTCAAATAAATTCGGCTTTATCTTTTAAATAAAAGGCAGGATGCGATCTTTCACACACTTCTCTAAAATCTTTTAAAAAAACTGGTAACTGTTTTACCTTTGAACAATAGAATTACGTTATAGCTTTTAAACGAGTTGCAGGACATTATTCGTGATGAAATCTCATTGTATAATGGAAGTGACTAAATATTTGCAAATCTCTCGACTTGGGCGGAACTCATTCTGTACGTTCAGTTATGTATCTGTATACTATACAATGTACTTATGACGTCTGTCTTGTGAGACCAACGTGTGTGAATCAAATATAAAGAATGTTTTTTTTTCTCTTTCTAGGTAAGCTGAAATCTGAGGAACAACTAATATAATCATGTAAGATTTAACATTTTTTGTATATATTTATTAAAATATGAACCTAAATATATTCGTCAACTCACTAATTTCAAGTTTGATGTTGTTTATCATATTTTACCTCTCCGATATATGGGCGAACGATTGTGAGGGTCGCTAATATTCTTAACTGTTTTACAGTTAACCTAGTGTTAACAGTTAAGGTGAAACTGAAAATATGATAATTTTTGCAGATAAAATTTGAGAATGTTGTTCAGGAAAAAATTCAAGTTTATCAGAAATCTTTTTTTACTGAATAATTAGTTGCTTCCGTACCTACATAGTTTAGTGTTTAGACTAGCATCAAATGGGAATTTCAGTTAAATTCAAATTTTGATAGATCCGTTTAAAATTTGACGTTTGAAGGAAATCACAATTTAAATTTATTAAAAATGAAAACTCGGTAAACACTCGGTATTGAAATTTTATTTAAATTCAGAATGGCACAACCCAAAAATAAAATTTAAAATATTCAAAAACTCGAGAAACTTAAACTTTTGTTCATAGATTTAATTTTAATATAAATTCGAATTTATTCAGTATTTGCAAATTTGAATTTTTCTCTGAAGTTTTACGTAAAAATACGTATTAAATTGACGACAAATTTTACTAATATATACAACGGAACGTAATTGTTCCGCGGCACACATCCACGTGCGCCACACAATTCCTCTATCCTAATTTAATTTGCCTTTTTGACAAATAATTAATTTATGCTTTTGCAATATAAATCATTAAAAGTTTCATCTGTATCATGATTTAAGTCGTATAACCATCAATCAACAAATTTAGAATGCAAAGAGTGCAGTGCATAATAATAATAATAACAGCTTTTAAAGGCCATTACTGGCCTCTTACTGTATCAACAATTTGGCTCCAACGGTTTCGATGCTGGAGCATGGTCTTCATACTGTCTTAGACAATCTGAAAAAGCCAATTCATTCTCTACACCGTGGACCCATCATCGCTTGCAACGACTTCTGCGCCTACCATATGGTGGCTCTCCTTTCAGAGATCGCTGCACAATTCGTTCCGGATCTCGCTTAGATCTAACTTCTTGGACTTACTTCCTATATCGGGGATCTTCAAGATATCTCTGATCTTGATATAGTATAGAGCTCGGTATGTAACATCTACTTCGCGTTTTGGGCGATAAATCACTCGCATTATTCTTCTCTCAAATATAAGGAGCTAGCTCTCGTGCTCGTCCCGTCAACGCCCAACTTTCACATCCATACATAACAACGGGCCTGCGATCAACGCATTGTAAGGCTTCAGCTTCACGGCCCTTGATAGGTGTTTAGATTTTAGTAGCGGGTTTAGAGGATACAAAGTACGACTACCAGCCGCTAGCCGCGCTTTAATAACCTCACCCACACTGTTATCGTGAGTGATAAGAGAGCCCAAATAGTTGAACCTCTTCATTCAAACGTGTAGCGGCTTATTGGACAATGGTGCCAATGTGTCTCTGTACTGGTGGAAAATTGCGAACAAATCCTCAAAGATCCCATCGTAAGTTAGCTTCGTCTACCGTCATCATTACACTAGCGGTTTAACTATAATGTTATAATGCTGCATTTAGCTTCTAATATCATCGAGAATTATACCTTGACGTTGAGTTTTAGCGGATATATAAACTAAAATTTGAATATCTTCAGCAATTTCCGAGTTTATCTCTCCCTCTCCTAATTTCGCTTCCTCACAAAATATACATGAATTAACACCGTCGCAACAGTACCACCATAATTCACCGAAAACGACAATTCCTCGAAAACGACAATTCACCGAAAACGACAATTCATAGAAAGAGCAAATACATGGGAACTACTATACCGATTGTTATATGATGAAGTTCTATAATCCGGTCATTTGGAATGGAACTAGGCCAAGTTGACAAGTTGAATGTAAATGGGATTGGAAAATGATTTATGCATAAAATTCAGAAATATGGACATTTGGATCGGAACAAGGCCAACTCATGACAAATTATCATGATACTTGACAAGTTGAATGGAAATGGGATAGTAAATGTATTTTTGTATAATATGCTGGAATATGGTTATCTGGAACTGAGCTAGGCTAATCCTAGACCGAGTATGATGTAACAAATTGAATGAAAATGCGATTGGAAAATGATTTTTGAATAAAATTTTGGAATATGGCCATCTGGAACTAAACTAGACCAGTCCTTGCCCGAATATTATGACATGACGTTTGCTATAAAAAGGCAATGTGTGGATAATTGTTGAATATGGTCAATTGGCAAATAACTATTTTTGGATTATATGGATGTTACCTTAAAATAGTAACTGTATGTGGTTTAATATAATTATGAATGTAAATAATAATTTGTAAAAAAAATGTTATAAAATGATGAAACTCTGTATGTTCTACAGAAACGGGATTTTGCTAGAAATAATTGATCTGGACGGTTAAAAAAATTATAAAAAACTATTGCTTGTGTATCCACCCATAATAGAATTACTCTGATTTTACTCTATATAGAAAGATTACTGCTGGTTGCTGCTTAAACAAGTTTTTATGAATTAAATTTTTGTGAAAATGGAATTGTACAACCAGAGTGCTAATTCGAGTGTGATTCTATGCTTATTTTTGTTCTTAAATGTTTTCTTTTTAATTACAAAATTTAAAATAATTATAATATTTTTGTAATTTATGTATAGAACAAAAATTAAACGCACAAGTTCACAAGACTTATTCACCGTCTTATTTACGTAGTCTTATAGTTTTACTCGCAATTCTAGTTTATGTATTAATTAGGAGTGCGTTCAGAATACGAATTTTTCGAAAATTTTAAAGCCTAGTTCAGAACTTTATCCAAAAATTTTATGATTCCATTTCCACTCAACTTGTCAAGTTTCATGATAATCAGTCATGGGTTGGCTTAGTTCCGATCCAAATGGCCATATCCCTGAATTGTATAAATCATTTTCCAATCCAATCTACATTCAACTTGTCAAGCTTATGCATCATAATCGGTCAAGGATTGGCCTAGTGCCATATTCCAGAAATTTATCCAAAAATCAATTTTCAATCCCACTTACATTCAATTTTTCAAGTTCCATGATAATCGGTCTTGGATTGGCTTAGTTCCATTCCAGATAACCATATTACAGTACATTATCCAAAAATCGCTGAGCGAAGTTCTTTGCTAAATATATACTATAGAGTTCGTTGTCTCTCACTAATATATAAAAAAAATTGTCTTGTGATTTTTGGACTAGAATTTAATGAGAGCACAAATATTTAATTAACAAAATCATTTTTTATTCTTTATACCGAGACATTAATTCTAAAGTCTCCCCCATATGAAGTCAATTTTCTGTATATATGATAACATATGTACATTCAATTAGCTATTGATTGTGATCTAAAATCGAATAGTATTGAACAATTTGAATGTTTCTATTTTTAAAAATAGCTAAAAAATCAATACAAATATATAAATTATTCAACATAAATCAACAAATCCATATTTGTATGTATATTCTCGTATATACATAAAAATTGATATGACAAATCGTAATGCAATTTTATGTTTAAATTCAATACCATATAGGTACTACGAGTATGGTATCCGCATATATTAAATTGACGAAACTATATTGTCTTAAAACTATCGTTAGAATATAACGAGAAATTCCTTCGATGAACCAACCATGTAACATTTAAAAGCTGTAAAATATGGATACCATCTGTACCAATAGCAAAATAAAGTTTTTTTTTTACTTTATTTATTCAATACAAGTAGTTTCCATGTCAAATAGAAATTTTATGACACTTAAACAATTTTTATTGCTGATACTCTGTGTTTAACCCTTACATATACCATGTTGTTAACCCGCGTTTATTTGGTTTGACCTTTTTGTTAGTTTATAATATAAAACATGTATATATACAACAAGAAAACACAAGAATATAAAATAGATTATAATTTAACATGTGTACACACATTTATATGTACAACCACGATAGCATATATAGAATTTCCAAGTCGATCGTTTTATTCGATTTATCGTATTATAATCGCTCGCGCATAATTAATGGGTTAAGTTTTGTATTAGTACATATTAATACTCGTATTTATAGCGTTAAGGCATGAGATCACATACATTTTATAGTTATCATTATCGCATAAAATGTATATAGAATTTAATATGATTAAAAATATAAATAATTAATGTTTACCACTTGATCCAACATTGCGAGAATTCAGATCATGCTTGACTTGTGTGTTCTATGCGTGTCTTCGTATACATCACAATATAAACCTTGAATATAATTATGCATACAGTTTATTAGATCATAATATATAGATTTGGCAATCAACATTTTAGCACCGGACTATTACTGAATTCACAAATCATTTCAGTTAAATTCCATTTAATTTTCTCAAAAATTCGGATTACAAATATTCTCAAGTTGAAATTCACCTTATTTTTAAAGATTTCTCCCAATTTTTTGCCCATTTTTATAAAAATTTCTTTGAATTTTATAAAATTTGTAATTTTCAAGTATTACAAATTTCTGAAAATTATAAATATACATTGATCTAAACTGGTTTGGATTTGTAAAATTTAATAATGTTCAATAACATTTCTGGTAGATGGTAATCGTATATAAATTTTTTTATCAATTTTCTCAACTTTTTGATTTTCTAGATGTTTTCAAATTTTATTCTATTTGAACTTTTAATTCTCAAAGTCATATTTTTGCTTGTTCACTTATTTAACCAAAAAGTAGGAAATTGAGAGAGTTATTCACAAAACAAATTACAGATTTTCTTAATTTTCTATGAAGTCATTTGCAAATGGTCACGTAAGGTATTAGAGAAATTTCCTTTAAAATATGATTACTTCAAAATTCAGAAGGTCAACATTAGCTCAATAATAGACATTAGTCAAGAATTATTTAAAAAATGTTGAAAGCTGGAAACAAGGGGTTTCCCATATGAATAATGAGCTGCGATTCATATAAAATTACTCTTTAAAACCTGGCTCCAAGACCAAAATGTTTGACTCTTACCATGGTTCCATATTTGTCGGGCAAACAATGGGTGATATATAATGTCTGAGGAAGATAAGTGCGAGAAAAGTGTACGACAATGGAAGATTGCGTTTGAAGACGATAATTGCAACTTTTTGTTGATAGTATTGATTTTTGAAATTAGCTGAAAATGAAACCAAAGATATCTGGTCTTATCCCAATGTGAAATTTGCATTTAATCGATTCTAAAAAGCATTACAAATAATTTCCGCATATTTATACTCTGTAGTATGCAATGCAGAAATCCTCTATCGTATGCAGCAATAAATTTAGGGAAATTTTAAATAAGATTGCTAAAGTTAAATTAGATAATAGATTTTGTACGAAAATTTTGAAAATCATATATTTGACATACATGAGTAGGACAAAATCCGCGCGAATCTGAAAAGTTATTTTTGGAAAGCCGTTGATCTGTACGACTCAGAAAAATCAAGCCAAACAAATAAACAAATTTACCACGCGGAGTTGAAAAACAACTTTTACTTTTTAAATATTTTTTAAATGACACGTGACCATCATCTCAGCCTCAACAGCCGGAAAACAGCTGGCAGCATAATAGCGTTGCTTGACGGATTTAGCATCCTTAACATCATTTACGTATTTTAACAAATGTGTTCGACCCAGAGGTAACGATAATTCACCGAAAACGCTATTCACCGAAATCGAATATTTACCGAAAACCACAATTCACCGAAAACGACAATTCACCGAAACAGAAAATACATGGGAATTACTATACCAATTATAATGAATTCGAATTATTTGATGGAAATGGGATTGGAAAATGATTTTTGGATAAACTTGTGGAATATGGCCAACCGGAATGGAACTAGGCGAATCCTTGGACAAGTTTGTAGATGGGTTTTGGAAAATGATTTATAAAATTCAGAAATATGGCCATTTGGAACGGAACTAAGCCAACCCATGACCGATTATCATGCAACTAGACAAGTTGAGTGGAAATGGAATTATAAAAATTATGGATAATGTTCTGAACTAGGCCAATCTTTACTTTAACATTTTCGAAAAAATCGTATTTTGAACGCACTCCTAATTAATACATAAACTAGAATTACGAGTAAAACTATAAGACTATAAGACGGTGAATAAGTCTTGTGAACTTTTGCGTTTAATTTTTGTTTTATAGATAAATTACAAATATTATAATTATTTTAAATTTTGTTTAAGAACAAAAATAAGCATAGAATAAACCATATCACACTTGGAATAGCATTCTGGTTCTACAATTCCATTTCCACAAATATTTAATTCATAAAAATTTGTTTAAGCAACAACCAGCAGTAATCTTTGTATATATAGAGTAAAATCAGGGTAATTCAATTATGGGTGGATACACAAGCAATAGTTTTTTATAATTGTTTTAATCGTCCAGGTCAAATATTTCTAGCAAAATCCCGTTTCTGTAGAACATACAGAGTTTCATCATTTTATAACACTTTTTTTACAAATTATTATTTGCATTCATATTTATGTTAAACCACATACAATTACTATTTTAAGGAAACATCCATATAATCCAAAAGTATAGCCTAGTTCTGTTCCAATTGACCATATTCAACGACTATACATACTTCCCCTTTTTATAGCAAATCTCATTTCATCATATTTGGTCAAGGATTGGCCTAGTTCCGTTCCAAATGTCCGCATTCCAGAACTTATATAATTCGAATTCATTTTAATCGGTATAGTAGTTCCTATGTATTTTCTTTTCCGGTGAATTGTCGATTTCGATGAATTGACGTTTTCGGTGAATTGTCAATTTCGGTGAATGGTCGTATTCGGGGTGAATTGTCGTTTTCGGTGGATTATAGATTTCGGTGAATGTCGTTTTCGGAGGATTGTCGATTTCGGTGAATTTTCGATTTCGGTGAACTGTCGTTTTCGGTGAATTGTGTTTTCGGTGAATTGCTTTTCGGTGAATTGTCGTGCTACCGTGCAATTTTGAAGATTCAATTCGTATCTTTTCGGTTTTCTGATGAGAATTGTAGATGATGGGTTTGCTATGTCTTTAAAAAAATCATTTTGAACCAGACTCTAAAGTGACTGAGTTGCCGCAATACTTCTTTCGTTGGCGAAATATATACGAACCCAGCTAACACCATACAATTAATCATTTTGGATTTAGGTTACAATAGGTTACATTTTTGTTTCTGATGAATTGAAAAATGAAAGAATTTTATATACAAAAAGTGGCTAAAAATATGAGTCGCTGACCAAAAAATACGGAGAACTCAGGCAACCACAAAAAACCTAGTTAACATTGAGTTCCTGCACATAAAAATGCCAACATTTCCCCAATTTTCAGGTTTTCACATTGGTTTGTGCTTTGCCTTTTTATTTCAGCTTCACTAAACTTTGAAATGTTAAATGGAATTTAAATGTTGTTTTGACAAAATTTCAAAATTCAATAAATTTTTTATGATTTTGCTATATTCCGACAACATTGTTCAAACTGTGGAATTCTAAAACACTGTGTAATATGTAAGTAAACCAAATTAAAATCTGATAAAATTCTAAATTTTTATCATTGATGGTTTTAATTCTTGAAGTAAATTCATAAATTAAACCATTGTCTATAGTGGTTTTACCAGATTGTGTTCTAATTTTTCAAATTCTGAAATTTTAAATAATTTATTGAATTTTTTTTCAATTTATGTAATTAAATTTTTCGCAATTTTAGAAAATCCCAATAAAAATAAATTTTGAATTGTATCTAAATATTTCCCATTACTTTTAACTCCTCTGAAACCGTAACTGAACAGTTAAAGACAAAAAGCGTTCACCATATGACAAATTAGAGAAATAAGAAATGATACACTTAAATCGTCATTAAATTCTGTAACGAATTTGATTTGAAAATGCTTCAAAATTTAAAATAATTTTATAAAAATATATTGAATTCTGAGATTTGATAGAGGCATTGAAGTTAATAATATTCTGAAGCGTTTGAAATTTCTAAATATTGTAAATCTTTACTGAAATTTGTTTCAAATTTTGAAATTTGGCATTCCTTCAGTGTATCAACGTATATATGTATTTACAAAATTTGAATGTAATTTCTAAATTTCATTTAAAATCTAATGTTTTGCTAAATTTTGGAAATACATACATACGATAGAAATCAGTTAATTTATTAAAGAAATGTTTGAAATTATGTCCAAAGTTCTGAATTTGTGGACATGAAATATGCATAAATTTGATCAAGTATTATCTGTTCGAGAGATGATAACTTTCAGTCATCACCAAAACAAAAGATTGAAATGAGGGCACAAATGATTTATGCTTTGGTTTACATATTTTTATTCTTGCGGGGACGGAAGTATCGTGCTCATGCCTTCTTGATGCGTTATGAGGAGATTGTAGCAGCCATGAATACAAAGATCATTACAAAGCGTCTCTGATATGATTGTGACAGTTTACCACCAACGTTACCATCGTTGCAAGCTGCGTTAGATGTTCGTAATTTCTCTAAATTTGTTGTCAGTAATTATTTAAATTTATTATCAGTCAACCTTTTCCACTAGCTAGACTTGCAGCCTTCCTTACTAACGAATTTTGGCTCTTACCACTCAAGCTGCTGAGGAATACCAGGGTTGCATAAGGATGTGCATATATAACGTCATATTTTGGGTCGATCGGTTGTTAAGAGGGGTTTCTGCGAAGTTAAGCAAATCGTTGGCAATATGATAAATTTAAGTGATAGAAAATAAATAAATTACATTCTAAAACTCAAAATTTCATTTGTAACGTTTAATTAGTTCGTCTAATTAATTAGTTCGCGGCTCCTTATATTTAAAAAAAAATAATGCGTGTGTTTTACGGCACAAAACGCGATGATGTCTCCACGATGTAGAGAACGACTTGGCTTTTTCAGTATGATAGGACAGTACGACGATCAAACTCAGAACCGAAGCCGCTCTAGTCAGATTGTTGACACAATAAAAAAATAATTATGTAATTATAATTAGATTCTAAGATTTGATAAACTAATAAAATTCGAATTTTTTAAAATTCTAACTAACGATATATGAAACTCTCAAAATTGGTTTTAAATGTATGTATAATTTTGGCTTAACACAAATTTAGCAATTCCCAAATATTTGTGTTATTGTTGGGAAGATAGTAAAAATTGAAAATTTTCTCGAAATATTCTTACCTTATTTGAATATTATGAACCAGATCATTTTTTTTTAAATTTTTCAGCAAAGCCTTTTGTGTTTTTGATTGTTGAACTTTTTGCGATGACTGGTGAGCTGATAACCTAAACAAATTACAACTCCCGATCCACTAAATGATTTTTGTTGCGGTTTCTAACCAATAAATTGAACAATAAATTAATGAAGGGCGTTTGAAAAATCTTGAGTGTAAATTAACTAAAATTTTGAGGACGATTTATTCAAATTCGAAAAATTAATCTCCTATAAATCTTCAGTTCTTTTGAAACTGATTAAATTTCAGTTCAATTTCAAATCGTAATATAACCACATATATAAATATTTCAACATTAATTTGTGGTTATATTACGATAAAAATGATGACGATTCAATGAGGTAACTTGACTTGCTTGGAACATCTGTTTTGAAGAGTTCAGATGGTGTATTATTGGACCATGTAGTATACTGACTGTTATTACTATTTCCTCTCTTGGTGGTTATTCTTCTTGTGGTGGCGAATAGAGGGATGTCCATCTATTATGAGAGAACGCAGAGAAATCAAATAACTGCCACGAACCTACCGAGCCATATTTGCTCGGATACATATGGGACAATCTTTGTATATATCAGTGACAATGATGTATTACTAGATAGATATTCAGCTGACTAGCATTAAGAATTTAAAATGTAAGAACAGTTCGAGAACCATCAAGTTTGGTATTACTTTCACATGACAGAGTACTAAAATTGAACCAAATAGGGGACGGTTTAAATAAAATTTAAAGTGTCCAATTAAAATGTGACTAAAGCGAGAACCAATTTAAATTTTATGACAGTGAAGTTAATACTTAAAAAATATCAAAAAATTACACTGTTATATTTGGGAATTTTATTTAAACGAAAATTTAAATTTGAGGTGTTTTGTAAATTTTATGCTGCCTATTCTTTAGAGATGTTCACGGGTAGGTAATCATGTATATTTCCAGATAGTTTAGACCATGTTGAATTTTTGTGGTCAATCAGATTAAATTCTGTTACGTGATTTTGCTTGATTGATTTTTAAAATGTTGTGCCGCCTATTTCACAGATACCTCTAGGTACTGGTCTATCTGTTCAGATAGTTTAGGCTATTTTGAATCTTCATGATCAAGAAAATTAAATTCTGATTAACCATTTTTCATCATTTAGAAGTTAAGTAAACGAGTTTTTTTTAAACGATTTTTAAAATTTGTACCGCCCTTCCTAGAGATGTCCACGGGTGGTGGCATATAATTATATTAAGATTGTATCCATTTAGAATTTACTAAACTATCCGAAAATATACATGAGTACCCGTGGACATCTCTAGGATAGGCAGTACAAACTATTAAAGTTTGTTTAAAATCACGAAACTTCAAAATTATGTGAAACTCTAACCGCTCAATCTAATTTAATTCCTATTATAGACGCAAAAGTGGCAGTTGCTATAAGCTATCCGAATATGTACTCGAGCGTATATGTAGTTAACTGTAGAATCGGCATCATAAAATTTACAATACAACTCAAATTCAAATTTTCGTATTCGCCAAATTTAACAGTGTAATTGTTTGATATTTTTTTTAGTATTAAATTTTAAACATTAAAATCATCTTTTTATTGTATACTTTATAATTTTAACATTTAATAATAATTAAGGTTTCTATGTGACGCATTTGTTGTCGAATAAATGGTTTGAAAATATGAGTAGGTACGCAACAACAACGTTTAACGTTAATTGCTGCAGGAAGTACAAATTTTACGTCAAAGAAATTATTTTAAGATGAAATTGTGTGTTGTTGTATTTTCTAATTCAATCACTCAACACCGTATATACGCATCTAGAATAGACGCGGTATTTTTTATGGGATTATTGTTACAATTTTGTGCATACACACATATTGTTGATTATTAATATTCACCGATCTATTTTAAGAAATGTGGTGAGAAACAAAGAAATTTGGTTTTGTATTTTGATTCCAATTAATCATTAAAAAAAAACGAAATGACGCCCTCATATATGTACATAAGTATGTACATATATAATGCTTTTGTATTGTATTCAAATTGACTCAACCGTAACATAAAATAAGGATAACGCATATACGCACATTAATTCAAAATTCCAGGTGAAATACCTAAAGCAATTAGTCCACCAATTTGATTCTATATATAGTGTATCTCGAATTTCGTGAATCTTGTTGAGAATGGAAGGAATATCATTCTTTATGTGTAACCCCCACACATCACACATGCACACACTAAACATAATATTATTCCCGTATACACAGTATATTGTATCGTATTCTGCCTTTTATTGTCACAGATGTTTTACATGACAATTACGACACCATTTACAGTCTTTTAAATAAAAATTTATCTGGTTGATTACATATATAGAGCGCAAAGATGAAAATTATATCTTTTCCCATTCACACTTCTTCTTAAATACATAACAACACTCTGCGTATTATTATAGTACATACATATAAGTATGTTCGAGTAGTAGGTACAGCATCATATAGCAAAATATATAGGAAAAACGAAAAATCTGTTTACGTCTAGTGTTTTTATTTTGTTTTGTCTTTTTCTTTTGTGAGTGTGTGTGATTCATCCTGGAAAATTTCTCACATATCTCGAAATATATAAGAAGTCAAAATATAAATTACAAATCTATTTGTCTATAAGTAAACACACAAAGCATAAATATCTTTCAGTGTTTCGTAAAGTTTTACTAAATATGGACCACGAACTATAAACATTGCGTTGAATATTTTGACCTTTAAAAGGCTTTACTAAGTGAAATTAGTCGTGAGGACGAAATTTAGATTGGATTGAAATTGGAATAAAAATAATAATAAAATACATTATTTAAAGGCCATTACTGGCTCCTCACTGAGTCAACAATTTGGCTCCAAAGGTTTTGATCCTAGGCTTCCTTCATACTGTATTAAACAACCTGAAGAATTCATTTCATTCTCTAGACCGTGGAGCAATCATCACATAGCTTCCCCATACTACGACCTCTGCGCCTACCATATGGTGGCTCTCCTTTCAGAGATCGCTGCACAATTCGTTCCAAATCAGCACGCAAAACGTGACCGAGCCAGTGTACTCGCTGTAAATCACGCGCATGATTGTTCTCTCAAATGTTAGGAGCCATCTCTCGTACTCATTTGTCAAGGCCCAACTTTCACATCTTTCAGCTTTGTAAAGCTTCAACTTCACGGCACTTGATAGGCGTTAAGAGTGGCCTTACAGGATACAAGGCATGACTGCAAAGCACACTGTTATCGTGAATGATAAGGGAGCCCAAATATTTGAACCTCATCACTCCCTCAAACGTGTAGTGGGCACTACTGGTGTGCCATTGTCCCTATAACCAGAGATCATGTATTTCGTTTTGGACTTATTGA
Source organism: Tipula unca (assembly GCA_951394425.1). Taxonomy (NCBI): domain Eukaryota; kingdom Metazoa; phylum Arthropoda; class Insecta; order Diptera; family Tipulidae; genus Tipula; species Tipula unca. The sequence goes on along the minus strand of OX596380.1, from coordinate 172,325,128 downwards.
TCTGGAGTTCACCAGAAGCTTTTAACTCTACAAGGGCATCAAGTATTTCCTTCACTCCGTTGCTATTCAGTCCAATCACGCATATGTCATCTGTATATGTAACCACCTGATTGGATGGCGATATGAGATGTTCCGCTGAGGTTTTTCAATTTTACGAAAAATGTACTCCAACATGAGATTAAAGAGTATCGGGGACAGAGCATCTCCCTACCGAACACCCGAGGTAACTGCAAAAATTCTTTATAGCCTGTTCTCAACTTTAACACTGCAGCATTGAAGTTGTATCACTGTCATTATCTTTGGTAGTGACCAACCAGGCCCGTCGCTAGAGAGCTGATTCTATCCAATATAATATAGGACATTAACTTGTATGCTGTGCAAAGAACCGCTATACCGTGATAATTCTCACACTTCAAGTGGCGTCCGTTTTTGAAGATAGGGCATATCGCAGCCACTTTCCATTCATCAGGCATAAATTTGGTTCCCCATACTAATCGAATAAGGTCGAAAAGACAGTTCCAGAAAGTGATAACTTTCGAACATCTTGAGCTCCGAATTAATGCAGTCAGTTAACGCAGGCCTGAAAGTATGGTGCCATCCAGTAATTTCTGACTAGGGCTAACTTTCACTATACCTAAAGTCTGTTGAGCAGCACTGGCAACCATGGTTTTCACTACCTCCCAGACAGAGTTCACACAGTCAGACTGGTAATTAGCTTCCTCAATGCTGTCGCTGACAAGATCCTGATACCGTTTTTTGTGATCTTCATTTATCATACCTTCACAGTCGAAATGTTCCATGCATTTTGCTGTGTTCCTGAATAATTGCATCGTAGCTTTGCATCGTTCAAATAGTAATCCGAGCTCGCCCTTTTGAAATTAACACCTGGTCAATTTGGCTGGGAGAAATCTTGCGAGGATGTGTCCATGTTTGCAAATGTATCTGTTTGTGAGGGGGAAATGTGCTTGTTACTCTAAGATCGTAACCAATTGCAAAGTACATCATTCTCTCACCATTATCGGTCGCAGTTTCGTGTCGGGAGTACGGCCAGCTCTAACATTAAAGTCCCAAATTACCATTCTAACATCGTGTTCGGGTATATAGATCCTATCAGATCGTCCAAATTAGTGTAAAATGACTTTATCTTGGGGCTGGCTAACTATTGTAGGCGCATGTACACAAATTATCGACAGGTTGGTTAACTCATGAGGAAGCGAAGCTTACACAATCGGTTATTGATTGCTTGGAAATCCAAAACAGCCTTCTTTACCTGCGGCCCAAGAGGAAATTCAGTTCCAAGATTTCCGAGGTTATCTCCATTGTATAACAACGTATAACCTTGGGACATATGGTCTCCACTTTTAGAGCAGCGAGTTTGTTGAAGGGCCGATACTTCTTTATGCATGTGATACTCCAACGCTCCTGGCTTCCTAAGTGACTACAGGTTCCACGTGCCGATCTTAAATCTCGTGGCCGGGTTCTTGAGCGGAGGTTTTGTTGAATTTATAAAAAGATTCTTGTGCTCATCTTGGTCACCTCCTACGACAAGCAATGTTTACGAGACATTTTAGTGCTTCCGACCACAGGGGCCAATTGGAATAAAATTGGTAGTAAATTTTTGAAAAGCGGATGTACTATAGTTTTCTAAATGGGGATGCGCTCGTCCTGAAATGTAAGGACTGGAATTTAATTTAAACTATATAGTACCTCGGCGTTTCGATCAAAATATAATGATTTTAAAAGTTATTAGGGCGACTTATAATTAAATTCTATAGTTCTAGATATTAGAATAATTGGTTTTAAAATATTCCACTGCGATCCGAAAAAGTTGTATTAAAAAATTTCGTTTTGATCTCGAATAGTTTAGCGGACATTTTAGAATTTCGAAAAACTTGTTCATAGTCCTAAATTTAGAATCTATTTTTAAGTTGTGGAATTTGGTTGTTCATTCAAAATTCGATTCGACTATAAAAAACAGTTGGAGGTTGCAAATTTTTGTAAGATATCTACTTTCCAAAACTAGTTTTTGCACTGATCAATCTGACTCAAATAAGTCTTCGTAATTTTCAGTTTGTAAAAATTCGGTTTTGAAAATCAAGGCCATTTTCTTCAAATCTTTGCACGTTCGACTAGCGGCTCATGATCGATCTTAAGAACACACGAGATATTTGTGTAGCTGATATGATGCATGAAGTTTGGTTTATATTTCGACAAAGAACCGATCAGAAGTCAATTTTGAATATTTCTAGCTCAGTAGTGCTGGTATGTAGAAACAAAATATGTCGAAATCCGAACCTATCCATCTTTAATTTGTCTACTGGAGTTGAGCAGGATATTAAATGGAAACCGCTAAAGAGTTTGGAGTGCTACGGTCCCCGAAACTAAACCTTACTAAAATATATTGATTTAGTAACATAAATACATTCTCTGACAATTTATTGACATCGGTTAATTGTTCTTCCTTCACCAATATTCCCGTCGGTACGATGGTTGCATTTAATGATTGGATCATTTGATTTTTTTCATCATACTTTCATTTTGTTTCTTTGTCATTATCATGAGTTTTGATTCGTAAAATTTCAAGTGTCTGTTAGCTGGGGGCTTACAAATAAAATCCAACCGATTTTCTATCGAATCGTAAACTGGACACTCAGCTCCAAGGCTTATTGAGTACCAAAGGTGGAATAAATCTCCATATATTCTTCAACATTCACGATAGTTTCTCTTACTTTTACTTGATTGGAAACCTCGTATTACGACTCGATACCATCTTTCATTTTCAAATTATTCCTTCTTCAAAAGTTTCTTTGAGTAAATCAATTGTAGCGCGCACTGTGTGGCATGTGCCTCTGTCCGGTTCGAACCACATGTCAGCATGATTAATGCCAGCCAATCGAGGTACGAAAAAATTTCTAATCATGTTCCTATACCGCTCACCATTGACAGTAACATTTTGACCATCATCAAAGCACACCAAACAGTAATTTTCTGTGGATGTAATGGTGTTTCGACAAAAGTTTGTGGATTATCCTCACTCCAAATGCAACAATCCTACTTATTTACGTACCAATTCAACCAAAAATGGGCTTCATCGGAGAACAAAATTTGGATCGAAATTCAACATCAATATCAATTTATGCTTCATCCCATTCGCCGAATTGGCGGCGCATACTATGGTCGTTGGACTTTAATTCCTGCACAAGTTGAATCTTGAAAGCTTTAAAGCCAGGATCCTTTCGTAAAATATTCCATAAGGTGGAAGGACACAACCCCAGTTGCTGAGAACGGCGACGAATTGATTGATTTACGAGTAAACGTGGTCCGAAAACGAGCTATTGTTATTCGAATTAGCCGCTCTGAAAGACGATTATGTACGCCATAGAATGGACGAAGTGGACGATAAGTTTGACGAACAGAACCATTATTTTGATAAAAAAATTCAACAATTTGCAAGTATTGCTCTGATGTAAGTCTATCCATAGTGAAATATCAAACCAAACTGAACTAAAAGCAACTATCAGCTGTTAAATGGGTTGTCAAATAAAGCAGTGTTCCCAACTCAAAATTGTGAACCTCTAATCTAAACACCCTTTATCATATTCCGTAGTCATTTTCAGACTGCGTTGTTATTTTGTTATCATTATTGGATATTGCTTTAAACTGAGCACTGCCAATACTTGAGCTCTGAGTGTATTGAAATCTCTAACATTGCTCACATGGATTGGTGGTGGTAAGGGGTTCTTTTGGGGAGCAGGTTGTGGTTATTTTGGTATTTCATTAGATTTCGATAGAGATACCTTGGGAATGGCGTTCCCCCTATTTTGACTGGGTTGAGTGATTTCCAGCTCAAGCTCCTCTTCATCCGTAAAATATTCATTGTTGAGATTTTGTAGGCTCTGGCTTCTAACATTAGTAGACATTGAAGGTTTCATTTGTATTAAATACATTGCACCTCATATTGCTGGCATTTTATTATTCTGGTGCTCAAGTGAGACCAATTTTGAGGTTATCCCATTGCCGTGTTGTCCCTGACAGTGTCTTTGCTCTAATACAGGTGAGTGTTTGTAATCTATTAAAGGTAGGGGGCGTATACTTCTATCTGCTGTAGTAGCTAAGCTTTCCACTATTAAAATTACGCATTGCGGTCGCTGGATGTCGATGGATGGAAGCCCGCTCGCTCTGTTTCCGATGTCGCCGGTACTGGGTATCCGATTCACTGCACCGTAGCATTATTCTTCTCCTGATCTTTCATGGCTGGTTTATTATTCGGGGTACCTTCCCCTAGCCAGATTTGGTTCACGGGTAGTATTTTATTTCCCACCTACCCGCCAGTAGGGACGAGGAAATTATTTGATAACTAATATTGAACTATTCGCAAGTACTCGGAATTTAAATAAAATCTAAATTCAAATTTTCATTAGGTGCTTATGTAAATTGATTTTAAAAATTTAAAGTTTTTTTTTTTAATTTTTGACATCTTCTGAAATACTAAATTTTAGTATTTTGTACCAAAAATTTAATTGGTACAATTTTTGAATATTTATTCAGAATTTTATTTTTTGTCTAAATTTACGTCGAATTCGGTTGTCAAAACTGTAGCATCATAAATCGAGGTAATATTTGTGGAACACTAACATTTCGCGTGAAATCTATTAAGAATCGCTGCTCGATTCTTATGTATTACACATAGTTCTAGCCAAAACGACGAGAGTGTGTTTTGTTTTGTGTACAAAAGAAGACGTTAAAGATATTATTGAAGAGTACACAATATGTACACATCCATGTATGTATATATATGCGAGGAAGAATCCCCTTTTTTCGTTTGTTGTTTAATATTTACACTTTCTTTAAGTTTATTTTTATGTTGATAACATTTCGAAAAAGAAAAATTTGTTGTTATCATTGTACATACTATATGTTTGTTTACAAACATAAAAATAAATAAAATAAAAACAAAAAAATAATAATAACAAGTCTTTTATGCATACAAACATTTATTTCAAAATTTATGATTCATAAATAAAACACAGAGAACGATTGGTGCGAGAAGCAGAGATGTCATATTGAGTATACGTATGTGTAGTAATACGTCAAACGTAATATTTATACGTAGATATGTTTGTATATTTCGGATGATTACTTAAGAATTATTTCATCTTATATATGTTTATTCGGAGAAATGTTACAAAAACTTAAGTTTTTTTTTCTATTTGTGTTTGTACGGTTCATTTAATTCCATAGAATATATTTAATCTTTGAGATGTGTATGAATTTTATAACGTCTTCTTATTTATTACATATAAATATAATATACTAAACGTATGCTTGTGTATATTTGCCAACCAGGAGAGAGACTCTAATAATATTATACAAAAGATATAAATTTTAATCTATTATATCTAACCAAACTGGTGGAAACTCGATAAAATTTATTTCGATATATGCCAAAAATAAATACCGACATATAACTGTTAGTATTTCTAGAGCGCTATAGTAACATAAATTGACGATTGAAAATTGTTTATAATCATACCCTTTTCACGTCTGATTATATGCTTGATAAGAAATAGGTATAAAAATGTAGTATGGGTATCAATACACGTATATACTCTTCTCGTGAATGGTTTCGTAACTAAACACTCTCAACAACATTCGAAATTTCACGAATTAATAGGAATCTTTGAATCGCACTGGTAATTTTATTATGCAACCCGCTCTTGTAATTTTTATTTGTTCAACAATGGTTAGTTCAATATGAAATGACACTTGTTTCGTTGGTGTAGTAAAACTGTTGGAATATTTTCAGCTGTTGGTGTACTAATTTGTGAAAAATCGATATCTCCAATTTCTTCAGAACAAGGGTTAATACGAAACCCTTGTTTGATTATCATTTAATTGTATATCGAATTTTTTTTCATAGCTTTGAATAACAGTGTGAGGTCCCGTATAAGAATGTTGTAGTGCTTTGCGTATGGCATCTGTTCTTAAAAAAATGTGTGAACATGTTTTTAATTCACGGCTGACGAATACTTTATCGTTACAATGCACATGGTCTAATTTGATTAAAATGTTCTTTTAATGTTTCCACCAATTCGGTTTGTAGAACTTCATGTTCACTATATAGTTTCGAACAATTGTTCCGAATCTGGCCTATCCTATTTCAGTCAGACTGGCTTGTAAATCTTCACGAAATGTAGTTCGCAAGCCGATCAAAATGGTTGATAGTGCAAAAGTACAATCCGTACAATTGTGGCACATTATAGATAAAGGTTAATAGTGAATTGTTCTATGAAGTCCAGGTATCTACATTATCATAACGGCTTATGGAAAATAAGATGTTTCTTGTAGGTACTTTCCTTGATATAGCGGAAGCATTTGATAGTACCTCGTTTATCTCGATTATACTAATGCCTGTAATAATTTTGGTATTATAATCACACCATTGTCAAATGGATTGAATCCATGGTCAAATCTCGCACTGTATAGAGACTGAACTGGATGGCTTGTCTGTTTCTGTCAAGGTAGCCGAAGGGTGTCCCCAAGGGGTGTGCTCTCTCCCATGCTGATGCATGGTCATTGACGGATTACTGGTTAAACTGCAGCAATCTGACTTCATTGCACAGAGTTATACTGATGATCTTGGCATAACAGTTTCTGGAAAACATCTGAATATCTTATCCGACTTAATAGACGTGTCCACAAAAAGAGTCCTTTTTTCAGATGGCCGTCGGTCTACCCTCAGTGGTGGATTGGAATCTACTGTCCTTGGCCTAATCAGAGATCTATTGGAGTCTTGGTTCACTACGCACTGTTTTCCAAGCAGAAATAATAGCGCTGACCTATAGTGTCATAGAGGCTTTGAATTTCGCTGTTAAAAACAAAAACAATATTCTATGTACTGATATCAAAGCTGTGCTCAATTCATTGAATAATTCCTTGACTATCTCTAATTTTCGGTATTGTGGGTGCCAGCACATTGTGACATCGAAGGGAATTAGATCGCTGATTGTTTAGTCAAATCCGATTCCCAGCTAACTCTAATTGGTCCTGAATCCGCGGCTGGTTTATCTTTTAACTACGTTAAATTGGTGGTTACATATGCAGATGACATATTATGCGTGATTGAACTGAATAATAGCAACGGAGTGACAGAAATACTTGATCCGCTTGTAGAGTTTTCAGGTTTTGTTGGACTCCAGATCAATGAGACCAAAATGAAATAAATGATCTCTGGTTATAGGGACAATGGCACACCAGATTTTAGTAGTGGCCAATACACGTTTGAATGAGTGAGGACATTAAAATGTAGCTGGCGGCTGGCAGTCGTGTTTTGTATCCTATAAGGTTACCGCTAAAACCTAAACACCTATCAAGTGCCGTGAAGCTGAAGCTTTACAAAGTGTTGATCAGGCCCGCTGTTATGTTTGGATGTGAAAGTTAGGCGCTGACGGATGAGTGCGAGAGATGTCTCCTTATACATTTGAGAGACGAGTCATGCGTTTTATGGATTAAAACGCGAAATAGATGGCACATACCGAGGTGTAGAGAACGACTTGGCTTCTTCAGGTTGTCTAAGATAGTATGAAGACCCAGCCCAGAATCGAAACTGTTGGAGCCAGATTGTTGACACAGTAAGGGGCCAGTACTGGGCTTTAAACACTGTTTTATTATTATAGTAAGACAATTGTGTGCTTATATACCGCAAATTGTGTGCTTATATACCGCACATGACAAATTCACTTAAAGGAGGGATTATAAGCGCGATAATTTTCCCTAATATATATGTTTGGTGCATTTAGTGTAAATGTTTGATTAGCTTATCGGTGGGATTACATTATATGCATAGATGTAAAATAATTAAAAAAAAAAAGAATGAATACATTTGATTGATGTTTGTCTATATACCATACAAATCCCGTATCCACTTATATGCTTCGATATGGTTAATTGTCTAGACAATATTTTCATTTAAAAATTAAATTCATAAACAGAACATCAAGCGAAGTAACATATTATAGAATAAATAAATTTTCTTATCAAAATGCGAGTATCGAACAATATCACTAAATCAATACTGAAAAAATACCGATTTGCGCTGCGGGCTTGGCCGAAATGTTAAATTATTTAATTATTTATTCAAACTTAGTAAACAGCCAAGAAATTCTATAATCCTCGTTATAGTATTTGAATTTAGAAATATTCGATTCAAGCACATAGTCAAAAGAAAGTAGGAATTTTTATTAAGACTTGAGCGCTATTCGTCCCCACTCGAATGACCACTTAGTAGAAACGATGGTGTATTTCTAATAAGCGGCCATCACACCCGTAAAATGTTTGAATAGATGTGAGTCTACTCTAACGGGAAACCACTCAGATTTTGCGAAGTATAGGCTGCGTATAAATATACGTATATCGTAATAAACTGAAATACGTATATCGAAGTGTCCGAATTTCCCGTGTGTAAATCTTTGAATCGGTGAGAATCTATAGTCTAACTGAAAACCACTAATAATAAAAAAATAATGAACAGTGTTTAAAGGCCATTACTTGTCCCTTACTTTGTCAACAATTTGTCTCCAAAGGTTTCGATCCTAGGCTTAGTCTTCATACGGTCTTAGACAATCTGAAGAACCCAAGTCGTTCTCTTCACCGTGCAGCCATCGTCGCCTGCAACGACCTCTGTGCCTACGACCTCTGCCTCTGTGGTGGCTCTCCTTTCAGAGATTGCTGAACAACGAGCCTGATCAACGCTTGGTAAAGCTTTAGCTTCACGGCACTTGATAGGTGTTTAGATTTTAGCGGTGACCTTCGATGATATAAAGCAATAATTTTTTCGCCAACACTGTTATCGTGAGTGATAAGAGAGCCCTAAATATTTGAACCTCCTCACTCCCTCAAACTAGTAGTGGCCACTACTAAAATCTGTGCTATTGTCCCTTACACCAGAGATCATGTATTTGGTTCTGGCCTCATTGATCATGGAGCCCAACAGAAGCCGAAAACTCTACATGCGGATCAAGTATTTCCTTCACTCCGTTGCAATTCAGTCCAATCACGCATATGTCATCTGTATATGCAAGAACCTGATTGGATCGAAAACCACTAAACATTTTCGAAATATGTAGGCTTTCAGGTATTTAGGACTGGACATTTTTAATTCTAAGTAACATAACTGAAAAATATCGATTTCTCTGAATTGTTTAGTGTGTTTCTTATATAAGTGGTCATTTGGAGCGGGACGAAAAGCGCTGAACTCTAAATAAAAATTCATAATTTTTTAATCTGTGCTTTAATTGGATTTTGCATAATTCAAATACATATACTGACGTATAAAGAATTCCATAAATACTTGTTTACCTTTATTGTATACGTTCCGAAGAATTCTGCTTATTGTGTTTTGACATTAGTAGCATGTCTCTAATTAACATTAAAATTAATTTAAAACTAAAACATTTCTTAATAATTCACAATAAAAATATAAAAATTCGTTATAACGAGACTTTTATTATAAATTTATACTTACAAATTTGAATAGTTATTGGCGTTGTTGCTTTTAAGACAATTTCACGTGAATATGTAAACGGTATACGTGTCTTGAGCTTACACAATAAGATCAAATTTATGAATGGAATGGATTTGAATTTTTTTTTGAATTTTCATAAAATACTCGAAACTAAATTCTTATCAATCCTGGTGTTTATGACCATAATTTAGACAAAAAAAATCAATCATTGGCATGATATTAGACTCAATAATATCTGTAAAATTTTAACGGTGTCATTATAGTTTCACGACAAATTCATGTAGTTCTATGGCTTAAGTCCTAGAATCTGGTACCGTACATTTATTATTAAATCGATTTGAACTGGTCTGATTTGTTTGGACGAAGATAGGTATGTAAAAAATTACTGCACTGCAAAATTGCTATTTATTCAATCTGAAGCAGTCTGGGTATAGGAGGACCGTTTAACAAAGTAAGAATTTTGAAATAAAAAATTCTGGTGTTTGCATCACATGACTTTAAAATACAAACGTGTATACTATATAGTCTAAACTAGTAAATGAGATTAGTTTAAATTAAATTAAATGACTATCTGGATGTAATTTAGCCAAAGTCATTTTATAGTATGTATCTCGTTAAAATTTTAATTTTAATTAAATTTTTAAATATATAAAAGCACTATATGCGTCACAGACTGTAGCTGAGTCATCTAAAATACGGACTGCGGAGATTTGTATTTAGGGTCTATGACATGAGAAATTCACTAGTGCCATGCAGAGACTAAAACGAAACCGATCACCTGGGATGGACTGCATTAATTCGGAGCTCTTGACATTCGGAGGGGATACTTTGTGGAACTGTCTTTTCGACCTTATTCGATTAGTATGGCGAACCGAAGTAATGCCTGACGAATGGAATGTGTCCTATCTTCAAGAAGAGAAACCGCTTGAAGTGTGAGAATTATCGCGGTATAGCTCTCCAGCACAGCATACAAGTTATTGTCCTACATTATATTGGATAGGATCACCGCTCTAGCGCTGGACCTGGTTGGTGACTATCAAGGAGGATTTCGTCCGAATCGATCAGTCAATGACCAGGTCTTTTCACTGTGGATGATCCTATCTAACTATTACGATACTTGCATCCCCGAACATTAGGTGTTCCTGACTCGATCCGATAGAGTATATCTAGGAATGCCAATAAAACTGGTACAAATATGTAGAATGACGGTGACACAGGCTCAATGATGTGTTAAAGTTGAGAACAGGCTATAATCAAGAATTTCTATAGTTAACTCAGGGCACGTTTATGTTTATATTCTACGTGACCCAAAAGTACATTTCCCAATAGATTTGCTCAATGTTATTGCCTGCGTCTTTCCAATGTCGTAATTTTATACGCATTGCAACGTACAGTGTATGGTGGTAAAAAGTTCAGGTTATGATGTGGTAAATTGTAGTTCAGTATGTTTTTTTTTCATAATATAATAGAGTAAAACTCGTTTTTGTTCACCCTCAATTCAATGATTGTGGTCAGCGTTATGAGAAACTGACAAATATTACACCGATGTTTTTGATTGTGGTGATGCGTTCAATTAATGCCCCATTTATATTATAATTGGAAGTTATTGGACATTTTTTCCAATAACATGACATTATCTTGCATTTTCGAATATTAAGTTTTAACTGGTTTACTTCACATCAAGTACAAATCGTGTCAATATCCTCTTGAAGCTTGTAAGTGACGTTTGCGTCATTAATAGATCGGAATATCTTAAGATCATCAGCAAACAAAAGTACAAAAGAGTGGTGAATTGTATTAGTAATGTCGTCAATAAATATCAGGAAGAGATAGGGACCTATATTAGAACCCTGAAGAACTCCAGATTTTGCGAAAATACGATTCAACTTTTCACCAGCATTTTCAATAATTAATATTTCCGTTAGGTACGATTGAAACCATTTGACAAAAATTGATGAAATGCCAAACTTGTGAAATTTCATGAATATCTGTCGATATCGAATGGAGTCAAAAGCTTTACTAAAATCAGCCTGTCATGTTAATAAAAAGTTAGATGGCTTAGAACTATTTTCTTAATCGAGTTGCAGACTAATATCAAATAGTTTAGCTAAAATTGAAGTGGTTGCAATACCCCGATAGCAGGATATTTAATTTCTTTTCCCGAAAGTCTCGAAATTTTTCAATTATTAGGGAAAATTCCAGTTTGCAGAGATTTATTAAAGATGAGTTTTAATGGTTTGCAAACTACATCAGCCAATAATATTATGATGGACGAAGGGATAGATCAAGTCCACAGCCATCTCCAAGTGATTTATTTACATCTAAACTATCTTCTTCAGAAATTGTTTGGGTATGTATTTCATAATGAACTGTTAGGTTGATTGTTACATGGTCCATTCTATTTTTCAGATTAATTAATTTATCATCGTACCATGGCTGATGAATGGCTGATGTAGTTTTAGTAAGAGGTACGAATCCATTAAATAATATATCGTAGAAATGGTCAATATTAGTATTAATATCAGTTAATTCACTTATTTCCACGTCTCATTTTTTATTACTTACGAAGCTTTTAAGTTCTTCAATGTTAGCTTTCGCAAAGTTATGACGTATGCCTGATTCTTGATAAATTTTTTCTTGATAAATGTGATAAATGTCATTTCATATGAATGGTGATAGTGACTCGTTTACTTTAGAGATATTGACTTCGTTTGCGAAGAATAAATCAAGAAAGTTACCATTTACGCTTGGAAGATGATTTATTTGTTTTAGATCAATGTAAAAACAGGCATCAATAAAACAACACTCAATACCCCATATAGAGTAAAGGATGGAAGCATGCATTTAAAATCATCGTTTAAAAAACCAGTTCACTTTGGTAAGGTTAAAATCCTTCAATACTACAAAGCAATCACCAGGCTTGGTAAGATTGTAAATTTCTTGGATCGTTTCAATGCAGTTTGTGTATGTTTCACTTGGTGAAGAAGGTGGTATACAGTATAAATGTATATTTTTTCTTTATTGATTGTAATTTACATGATCTCTGGATATAGGGACAATGGCACACCAGATTTTAGTATTGGCCGTACTACACGTGGGTGAGGATATTAAAGTGCGGCTGGCAGCCGGCGGTCGTGCTTCTTATCTTCTAAGGCCACTGTTAAAATAGGTCCTAAGGCCACATCTGTCAAGTGGCATGAAGCTGAAGCTTTACAAAGCTTGAATCAGGCCCGTTGTTATGTTTGGATATGAAAGTTGGGCGCTGACGGATGAGTACAAGAGATGTCTCCTTACATTTGAAAGAAGAATCATGCGAGAGAAGAATCATAACGGCCAAAATCGCCAGTATGCTGGCTCGGTCACGTTCTGCGTGCTGATCCGGAACGAAATGTGCAGCGATCTCTGAAAGGAGAGCTACCATATGGTATGGATGGCTCCACGATGTACAGTTTGCCTTGGCTTTTTCAGATTGTCTAGGATTGTTCGGATTGTTGACACAGTTAGGGGTCAGTAATGGCCTTTAAACACTGTTTTTTTATAATTATTATTATTATGTTGATAAGTGAATATGTCGTCCCTCGTCCTTGGGTAGATTTCTACCAAAAGTCTATATGCATTTAAATATCTGAAATGGATTTTAAGTTTTCATTGACGGAAATCAAATACATATACACAAAGACATACATGCAGCAATTTTTTAGAAATGTCCAATTCGGATTCAGGGCACATACCAAAAAAACAATATCTGAGAAACAATTTTTTTTTACAAACTATACGGAAGTATGATAAAGTATAAACTGTATCAGACACTGGAAAGTATTGTCCCAATAATAGCAAAAATTAAATACTGTCACATACAAATTAATTCCAAATGTCAATTATATTTAACTGGCAAAAATTAAATTAAATCATTATTAAATTTATATTTCTGCAAAATATATGTGTTCGTTTATAATCAATTTAAATTGTATGGTGACATGTCTCTAATTGAATCGAGTATCAATTTAAATATAAATAGTAAATCGAAATTAGATATTTGAATCATAACAAGAACAAATTTAGGATTTCTAAGAATATAAAACCGGTACCAATTAAAATGTATTCCCTAGTATATTTGTTTACAAGTAAAATCAATTAAAAACATTTTATTTTTGTGTTTTCTTCCTAAATTATATGTATTTAAAACAAGAAAAATTCCTTAATTTTGCTTGACCCCCTTTTACCGCACCGTCTCATTCCTTTCATAAAATAAAAATATTTTTTTTATTATGATTTTAACGATATTTTAATGGCATAATTGAACTCGTGTTGAATGTGCCAAGAATTTTTTTTTTTTTTAATACATTCCTACAGGTGAATTAAATTTATATTATTCCAACTTTTAAATGTTGAAATTTAAATAAAAACATACTTAACCCATAAAATATAATATACATACCATTTGTCGAGACAAATTGTTGAATTTCTATACTTACATATATGTATACGAAACATTCAAATGGCGAAACATTCAAATAATTATTTCTCACATATAACTCGTTTAAATAGAACTTTGTGTAATATATTATAAATATATTTTAGTAGGCTCCATTTGAATCTGGAACCTAGAATAACTATATGATAATCTTCAATAACATCCAAGGCTGGGCGAGGTGGATTACGCCATGTAATCTACGGGGTTCTCGATAGGTAAAATATTACGTAGATTTCGTGGCAGTGTTTTGTGTCAACGTCGACAATTAAACTACGTCAACAACCTGCGATATTTGAGCGTTTTGAGCTGGAATGAATAAGTTCACAGTTGTATTTGTAGAAAATCGTATAAAAAACAACCATAGTTTATTAAATACAGCATATTTTTTAAATTTATCACATCTCTGCAAAATATTAAAAACAACGTTAGAAATTGAAAAATAATAATTTGATAGTTTTAGTTTTAATTTTATCTCCTCTATAGTTATGGAATAATATCAGAGCTTCACCCCCTTGAAGTTATCCCAGGAGATCATTCCAGGATTTTTTTAAAATACCTCTGACAACACAAACGTAAACAATCCATCCCAGACTTTTGAATAATATCTATAAAATGTATTAGTTGGTTCATCCCACATTTTTTCATCTACAAAAAAATATACCGTTGCTACCAAAATACTAATTCCAGACTTTTTTTAAATCTAATCGCAAAGCGAAAATAGCCGTCCGTTAAACGACTTGTCCAGAAGAATTTATTTTTCACCTAATAAATTTTACATATTAAAAAAGTCTGGGATGAGTATTTTTATACCATCGCTATATTTTTTGTAGTAGAAAAAGTCTGGGATAGTATATAAATGTAAAACACTCCTGGGATGAACCAACTAAGTAAATTTTATATGTATTTTTAAAAAGTCTGGGATGGATTATTTACGCTTGTGTTGTCAGAGGTATTTTAAAAAAATCCTGGAATGAAATCCTGGGATAGTTTCAAGGAGGTCGAGCTCCAAGAAACAGTAATGTATATAACAGATAAATAAACAGGTTATTCAAATTAAATTGCATTATTGAAATTCTAAATTTCTTGAAGTAAATTATGGAAATATAATACATTTAAACTTTTCTAACCTAACTTAATTTTTTGAGGGGATAAGGATAAGTTAGTTTCAAATGCCTTGAACGATATTTTAAAACTGTCACCGTCCGTATCGTATTGTTATCCTAAGGAAATCATGGTCACCATAGTTTTGAACTATAGTTTACAAAACCACTCCAAACCAAATATTAACGCGGTCAAAGGTTGTTGTTTTTCAACTTTTTGTAGCCACCAAAAATTTACTTCTAATCAATAGTGCATGTTTTGTAAAATCAGATTATCAGTAATATATCACGGTCTTGACCAATAGCCTCGGATAATACTAAAACCTAAATGCATCAAAATTCGTTTCCAGTGAATCAATTAATTCAACATCAAACGTGCTCAAGCTTTTCCCCCCGAATAATGAAAATTAAAATAAGCTTTTCCTCCCAAATACTTACTTTGGTTGCTATGATGACTATGAGCAGGTCATCGAAGAGAAGCCATTTTGATGCGGTAACTGTTCGAATTTGTATAGAATATGCAAATTTGGGTCACGTCATCAAACCGTTATTTCCTATTAGGTATTAGCATTATAAATATAAGTTGAATGCGCATACGAGTGATTACCGTCACTTCCATAGAAATCAAAGTATATCCTAAAAATTCAACTCAATACTCAAGTTCTAACACAATTAATAATTTTTTTTAAAATTTGCTTAAATCACAAAAAAATCCACTCAACATATTCCAAAGGCTATTCAATTACAAATACAATCAAAACGTAATTTTAAATGCACTCAAATTAAGCTGAAATATTAATTTAGATTCACTCATTTAATTTATCTAAAGAGTTTGTTTCAAATTTACTTAAATTTCGCTCTAAAGTGAAATTAAAACTTAACTTAAATTTGTTTACCTTAAATTATAATTAAAAATCTATACGTAAACTAAAATAACACAAAATATTTTTTTCAACCCATTGTTTCATTTTTAACTCAATCTAAAATTAGAATGCACTCAAATTACGTTGAAAGATTACTTTATTTTCACTCATACAATTTGGCTAAAAACCACTATTTTTGACTCAAACTCATAGTGCAATTATATTGGAATTTCACTTAAGAAAATCCACTCAAAAAATATATACTGCGACGTCTGTGCAAACTCAAATATGAGTTAAAATTTAAAGTTGGGCGGACTAATCCAGCTCTGAGTGCCACTAACGGGCCCACGATGCAATACCCAGACAAACACATATATACCTACATATTAAAAACACCCAACCGTGATTGTTGTTGACCACCGGGAATCGAACCCGAGACTCCCGAAAAAAAAACAAGAACGCTACTTACTGTGCCAACAAAGGCGCCAATCAGTAAATATTTATAATTTACATTGCACTTAAATAATCTATAAATCGCTTTTAAAGTTGTACTCAACTTAATAGTAGAAATTGTAACCTACATTTAACTTTACAAGTTCCACTCAAAATATATAATTTAACATCTACAAAAACTCAAATATGTGTAAAAAAATTAAATTTTGAAAATCAGACATTTTTATTTTTACCCCTACCTACGATTTTAAGTAATGTTTTTCGTTTGCTAATTTGCCGCGGTATATCTCTTTTCATGTGCTCGGTATTCTGGGCAGCCATTATAGAGATTTGCTGCATTGCATTATGTGCGTCTAGCCCTTGACACGATATATAACGCCATTGCTTAGGGGATGCTCATTGAATTCCCGATATATTTTAATAGTTTAAAGCAAATTTAAAAGTTCAGCATTTTTGCTAACATCAAGCTTTATTCTAGATTTGCCGAATTGTCTTGAAAAATTAGTTGTTTTAGATTCTTTCGATTATTATATTTAAGTTTAGCTCATTAACGCTAGGATTAGTTTGGTTAAAATTTTCTAAGCTGAGGATACCATGCGCCAGCTTTAATCTGTCGATGGAAACATTTACATTTCGACCATTTTGATCTATAATGAAATGTTTTTTAAAACGACGAATGACTTTATAAGGTCGTTTCTTACAGCGTTGATAGACCAGTTCGTACATTGTCGTTACGAACAAAATCGAACTCGCAACTTTCTATAATGTTTCCAATGTACTATCTCGAATGGGGTTAGAATATACATATTACCTTCGGATTGTGGGAGTTCGAACCTTGCTGCTGGTATAGATCGAAATTTCCCGGTTGTGACCGTGTATGCCTTTGTACCTAGCTTAGTTGGCATCCGATACAACTACGAATCCAATTCGTAATGTTGCTGTTCATATTCGGCCAAAAATACCTACTGGAAATTAATTTTCGGGTAACGTCAATGCTTGGATGGGAAAGACCATGTAATACTCTGAAAACTACTTGTCCTTGCGTCGCTGAAACAAATGGCCGATGAACTTCCGTCGATGTTTCGCAATATATTTTTAAACAGGAGAGGATGGTTCCGCCAATTTTAAACGAAGAACCCGCAGGACGAGATGAATTATCAAGTAATTTATTAAATTCATCATCAGACGCTTAAGCCGTAGCTAAAACATCAAATGTTAGTTTCGAAATTTTATCTATTTTATCAACTTGGTCACATGGTCGTATAACAAAATGTCAGTGACCACGTCGTGCTTGCACGAGTCTGCCGTGGACTCTTTTCGCTCAGTGAGGTGATTGCCGTGGTAACAGGTTTTTGATACGTGTAGAAGGTAAATTACCTACCTGCCACAAAATACTTAAAATGTTTTATTGCTAGATAAATAGCAGCAGTCCTCTGTCAAAGACTGAATATCTACTTTTTGCTGTAGATAATTTGCGGGAAAATAACTCTAAAGGTTGCCAACATCCTTCATTCATCTGTTGTAATACTGCTCCTACGGAAATGTTGGGAATATCTGTGGCAATACTAAACTTTGAAATAGTAAAGGGATGGACTAACAATGGTACGTTAGCAAGTGTACATTTAATTATGACAAACGACTCGTTACTGTCGTCCGGCCAAGTGAAATGTTTTTTGTTCTTTGTCATTTTATTCAAAGTTACCAAATAAATAGGAGACAGCAATCCGGCTAGCTTGGGAATGAATCTATGATAATAGTTGATCATTCCCACGAATCGCTGAATTTTTCTTATGGATGTTGGAGCAGGAAATTCGTGTATGGCTTCGATTCTCTAGAGGAACTCTAGAGCGTATACTCCGAATTCGAATTTTGAAACTTGGATGTTTATTCCAAATTTTACTAATCACTTAAATAACTCTTTGAGATGAAGTTTGTGCTCGTCCTCATTCTTAATCGCCACAAGTATAACGTCTATGTAGACATACACAAAATTTAAACCTTAGAACACTTCATTCATGAAGCATTGAAAGCTCTGCGCAGCACTCCGAAGACCAAAGGGCATTCTCGTAAACTCAAATAATCCAAATGGTACGGTAATGGCCGTTTTAGGCACGTCTTCGGGCGCAATGGGGATTAGATGATACGCTCTAACCACAGGTCAATTTTTAAAAAAACGTTGCATCCTTCTAGGTGCATAGAAAAATTCTGGATATGGTGGTATCGAATATCGAGTGGCTTCTATAATATCCTTAAATCTGTCCCATTTTTCTTCTGGACCATGTGAAGTGGCGATGATACCGCAGAAAAGGACGGTCGGCATATGCTTAATTGTACCATATGCTTAAACTCGACAAGCGCTATCTTGTGTCTGAGAGGATCCAGGGGGAGTGGTTCCGAAAAAGGTAGCCGGCCTTTTGTATATATATGATGAACCACACTATGTTTTGCTGGATGGTTGTAGTTCGGTTCTTCGGTTAAAGAAGGAAACATCTTCACTAAATCCAGTGACGTAAACGTTTTCCACGAGAAAACCATATTTTATCAGAAAGTCAGCACCAATGATTGGCCTGTCTACAGACGCGGTGGGTATTTGGTTCCGTATGCGTTAATTACTGAACCATTGGCGGGGGAACGTACCTAGCTTGGTATTTTTTTTCGATGCGTTTCGACGGAAAGATTTTACGGGCAGAACGGAAATATCAGGACCTGTATCTACGAAAAAGGGTATCATTTGTTGCATCTTTAAAAAGGAGGCGGCGATTATAATGTACCCGATTAGGTGCCGCACTTACAATCGGATTTATTTGTTTTTTGATGGACACTGTTTCGTAGATACATATCGACGATTGCGCTTGTACGGTAAATATAGCATTTCCTTGCCTCATTACCGAATTTGTGGTGGTAATATAGCAGACTCGGTGGAACAACGCCTGCTTCCGCTCCGTGGTCTCCCGGAGAAATGCTGAAATTCATTTCGCGGCCTTGGTGAGTCGTTTCGTTCCACTGACATTTGCTCGAATTTTGATTCTATACTAGCGAGTTTAGCTTCAAGTCTAGTTAAAACTGAGTCAGCAGGAAGCTGGGAACTAGTCGAGGAAATACTTTATAAAGATGATACGTTTGGCCCAGTTGCCTCGATTTCCAGAATATTAATTGATTTACCACCAATTGATGTTAACGCAATGTACAAACTGTTGGGAAGTCTACGATGCCAAAAGGTTCGAACAAGTTTTTCGTCATAAGATTCACCCGCCAGATTTTGCATACACCAGTAAACTTCTGAGGGTTTTCTATTACTCAATTCAATTCCATCCACTAATATTTGGGGGCCACGTCCCGCGTTGATGGAGTATGCCGCTTAAGTTTGCTAAGTTTTTCATGTTTGTTTTTAGACGGTGGATTTTTAACGATTTCCAACGCGCTCACGCACACAACAATTTTGTTGTATCAGCACTGATGTTGAACAGTCGCCATACAATTTAATTAACAGAAATATCAATTTTTAACCAAATAGTACCATTTTGGTTCAATCCTTCACTTCTTTTGTGTATAGTATACAGTTGGTTTGTCGATTTGTATAGCTATATTTATACGTTCCTGTTAATGTCTAAAGTTATTGAATTAATTAATTCGATCTTATTAATGGTGATAATTGATTTGTATGTGTAAAGTTGACCTCAGAAAACCATATAAGTATACGTCATAAATAAGTTCGATTTATATTAAACCCAATAAAACTTATATTGATGCTATCGCACACGACACACAATTCAAATCGATTAGATTACAATTAAATTACAAGTGCTACTAGAAACCATATACATACATGGTAAGTATTAATTATATCATGTGTGTATAGTATATACATAGTTAACCAAGTACTTGTTACAGTTGCCGCAATAACATTAATTAAATATTTATTTTAGATCGGTTACTCGTATATATGTATACATAGTTTCGAAATTATTTATGTTATATATAGAAATAAATTGTTAACAAGGTCGTCTAAAATATCTATTGATATTTTTCTTCTCTATAATACTCGTATATATACGGGCTGTATACCGCGCATACAATAAATAAACTTCTTGGCGTGTTTGTGATGTTTGATCTCGCACCCATCAACTAAATGTTTATGTATGTTTTACGTGTAATTCAAACATAAACATATAATCATGTTTTGTTTTCACAACATATAATATTTAATTGATGATCTTGAGCATGTAAATTTATTGTAATTATTTTCTTAAGACCTCCTTGAAGCGCGCATAAGCGTGTAGAAAAAACAAATCTTTATAATAATATTGATATGTGGGAAGTCTTGTATATAGTTTATAAACCTTTTCTCAGTTCCCAAGACTTTTAATTATTTTATCTAACTTGAAACACTCTACATAAATACATATATGTATATCGCACTCTATATAGTAATTATTTATTCTAATTAAGATTTATTATTTCTACTATTTGCGGACTAATGCTCAGTTTTTTTTCAAATTATACGCAAACACTATATACTCGTACATACATAAAAGATTTTAACTTTCTTCTAACATAATGAATGAAAGAATCAATGAACGTATAAATTACAATGATTAAATGTGCAAATTAAAATAATAGATGGCTATATGTGATTTATAGTTTTTGCGCTGTGTATACTTACTTATCTCTGCGCACGAGGTCAATTACCTTCTTAATGTATATATATCTATATAAAGTCGTCAATACCAGTGCTTGCCAAACTACGAGTTGGAAATAATTTTTTTTTTTTTTTAAATAATTAACAATTTGAAGGGAGTTTGATTTCTATTAAAATTATAAGTTGCAATGTTGCCAACCGCAGCAGACTGATTGGTCGGAGAAAGTGCAACTCAACATTTCAAGATGATCGTGTTTAAGCTTACATTATGACATAGAGAGACCCATAATTATCGATTGAAAACGACTTTTCCAAACTCGTTTATTGTTTGAGCTTATATAACTTTGGCAACGTCGCAACGAGAGTAAGCAATATTAAATGTTTTTTAAATATAAATTTGCAACAATCCTTACTTAGAGACCGCAAATTGATTATAAAATTTCATTTACCGGGAAACGCTTAATCGGTAAATTACCGGTAAATCGAAATCTTATAAAAGATTACCGGTAAATCGAAATCTTATTACAAATTGTCGTTTATAGTTATCGAAATTATTCAATCTCTATAAGTTCTTGCATATTCTATTTTGATAAGATAGACTCATCTGGCCCGCCAACTGCTAGCGGCATATTGAATAAAATCAGCTGTCATATATGCAGCACTTTCGAATTCTACACTAATTCTTGGTGTTTAGTCGTTAAAGTTACTTGATTGTTCGGTACTTTGTGCAATTTCATTTATCATAGTCATATTGATGCAAGGGCTAAACTGAGTTTTGTTAATATAAATTTATTAGTGAGTGGTATTGTCCTTTGAACTACTTGTTCGCTTAATTGTACAAAATGTAGAGCTTCAGAATAGGCAAATTCTCGTTCTTTAAATAAAGAATTAAATTATATTTTAACTCTGCATATTTTAATGGACAATAAAACTCGGGCGCAAGACACTGTGTAACATGATATTTTGTGAACTTTATTATTCCACAACTAGATTCATCCGGGGGAATGGGGATATCGTATTTTTAAAATTGTCAAGTTTTTTTTCATTCAAATTATCTGTATTACTTATTGTCTACATAATATGACTTTTACTCACATGCTGAAATCTTTATCCTAAAAAATATTGTGCATGATGGCTTGATCATATTATGAAATGATGCAGTGCCGGCTTACGGGTGCTCCGGTCCAAGTCATTTTTAAGAAGCCAAGTCGTTCGCTACATCGTGGTGCCATCGTCACCTGCAACGACCTCTTCGCCTACCATAGGATGGCTCTCCTTTCTGCGATCGCTGCACAATTCGTTTTAGATCAGCATGCAGAACGGGACCGAGGCAGCATAAACGCTGAGATCTTATTTCATTTACAATATCGGGGTTCTTCATCAGATCTCTGATTTTGATATTGTAAAGAGCTCGGTATGTACTATATGTACCAACTTCGCGTTTTGGGCCATAAATCACTCGCATGATTCTACTCGCAAATGTAAGTAACCATCTTTCGTATCGGGGACATCTCTGCCGAACACCCGAGTTAAATGCGAATATTCTCGATAGCCTCTTCTCAACTTTAACACAGCATTGAGACTGCATCACTGTCATTCTATACAATCGTACCAATCGAGTCAGAGGCCTGCCGGAAATCCAGGGACCCCTGATGTTCGGGGATGGATGTCTGATAGCATTTAAACAAAATCATCCGAACATCTGGCTAATCAATTCGGATGAAATCCTCCTTGATAGTCAACAACCAAGCCCTCCGCTAGTGGGGCGATTCTATCCAATATAATGTAGGTTAGTAAATTGTATGCTGTGCAAAGGAGAGCTATACCGTGATAATTCTCACACTTCATGCGGTCCCCCTTCTTGAAGATGGGGCATATCGCGTTAACTTTCCATTTGTCAGGCATAACGTCAGTTTGCCATACTAATAGAATAAAGTCGACAACACAATTCCACAAAGTTTCCCGCCGAATTAATGAGGGTCACCCCTGGGGAGCGGTTTCGTTTTAATTCTTGCATGGCCTTACCGAATTCCTTATGGAATGGAACGTCAATACAAATATCCGCAGTCTGTATTAGAAGTGGCTCAACTTCAGTTATGACGCATGATGAACACCAAGCAGTTCGGTAAATTGTCCACTCCATGCGTCAAGTACTGCGTTGATATTGACACAGAGGTTTCCATCCCGCTCCCGAATGGCGGCGGTTGACGCAGGCCTGAAAGTAAGATGCAGTTCGGTAATTCCTTTAAAGAAACCACAAACCTTAGTTGTTATACTTTCAGAACCTCGGCATTCCACCAACCTCGCTTCTTCCGTCTAAAATCGCTTAGCTGCCCTCCTAGCAAGAGCAGCCTTGTTTTTCCTCGCGATTTTGAGTCTTTGTTGCACTTTACTATGGGCTATCTTTCGTTGGTCGGGTAAATGACGACACTCGGCATCAAGCCAATTATGCTTTGGTCTGACTTTCACTATACCTAAAGTCTGTTGAGCAGCACTGACAACGAAGTTTTCTGTATCTCCCAGTCAGACTTCACACAGTCAGACTGGTAATTAGCTTCCTCAATGCTGTCGATGACAAGATCCTGATATCGTTTCTTTTGATCTTCGTTTATTAGACCTTCACAGTCGAAACGAAACGCTCCATGCGCTTTGCTGTGTTCCCAGACTTGTACGAAATTTTCCATCGTAGCTTTGCAGCGACCAAATGATGATCGCTGTTTACTAATTTGGTTGCTGACCGATAGGTGCTCACATCCTGCACAGCCCGAGCTCGCCCCTTAGAATCTAACACATGGTCAATTTGGCTGTGGAAGTGTCGGAAGTTCCGCGAGGATGTGTCCATGTCTCTAGATGTATCTGTTTATGAGGGAAGAACCTGTTTGCCACTCTAAGATTGGTAAAGTCGGGTATAGTATCCCATCACATCGTCCAATTCATTATAAAATGAGTCTTTATCTTGGAGCTGGCTCACTTCTGTGGGCGCGTGTACTCAAATTATTGAAAAGTAGGCTAACTTTATGCGCATGGGAAGCTTACATAATCGGTAATTGACTTACAAGAAAGATGGAATGGCTCTATTTTTTATGCGCTGTGGCTTTTGTTACAATAAAATATTTAAAAACGAATTGTGTTCTTTTACAGTTTGTGTTTAGTCTGACCTGTTAGTGCCTTCCGACCACAGGGGCCCTGATATTAAACAAAGTATTGTTCCCCTACCAAATTTCTTCCAAAAATCATTAGCTACCATGTTCATCCAACAAGTGGAATATGTTTTTTTTTTCTACAGGTACGATTTACTTTGAATCTTTTTTGTAGCCTGCCTCTATTGGGATTCTAACCCAGTATTTAATGATCCAAACGTCAGAGTTTTGCTATTTGCTCGATATAATTTGAGTGATATGCCAAATTTCTATAAATTATTTTAATCTCGTTTGGAAATTCCAATTTTGAAAAATACCAGAAATTTCTAGTTAACTTTCTCTAAATATTATGGATATTGAATAAATTAAAAAATTGGACGAATGCTCTAAAATTATAAAAAATTTGAAATTTTTATGAGCGTTTAATATTGAAATTTTAAACATTTAAGATTTATTGGAATTTTAAAATTTTATTAAAAAAATAAAATGCTGTGAATTTTAAAATTTCAAAATGTTAAAATTTTTCAAAATCGAGTAAAAATTCAGAATTTAAATATCAGAATTTGGAAATTAAATTAACAAAAATTAGAATCATAGATAAACGAAGGATCTTGAAATGATTAAATCATTAAAATCTGAATAATCATTATATTTCAATTTTAAAGATTTTGAAATTAATTTTTTTTTCGAAATTTGGAAAAATTTTCAAATTGTCGTGTCTTTTAACCTTTTTAAATAAAATCAATGTCGTGGATTTTTCAATACATCTGTAATATTTCATTCGTATGACAAATTGAATAAAACTGCAGGCCCCCAAGTTCTTAAAACAATTATTAAATTTTTAAATTTTTTTTTAAAATTCACTTAATTCTAAACTATATACAATATATTGAAACATTAAAAGTGTAAAAGTTTTTAGAAATATTCTAAAATTTAATTAATTTTTTAAAATTTAGATTCTGCTTAGGTTTGAAAAATATTGTATGATTCAAATGAACATCGTGCGGAATATATTTTTTAAAATTGGTCCATTTTTAAGAATTATGAGGAATTTTAAAAATCTTCTAATATTTAAAGTCGAATTTCGAATTTTATTTCTAAAATTCATAAAATTTTGATAAATTTTTAAAATACCGATGAAACTTGATTATGGTGATTTTTAAAAATATTCTGAAATTTGTAATATCTTCAAAATTTTATTTAAATTCTTTATAGGTTAGGTTAGGTTAGGTTAGGGTTGCCGTCCTAAAGAACTAGCATAGACACAAAATTGGTCCGTAGCTGTACCACATTCTAGTTTCCTCCTCTTCACTCGCTAAACCATCCTGAGCTTACCAAGAAGCGTTTAAAGTCCCGTCGAAGCGATATCAGTTGGCCTGATCTGGACCGGTCAAGTCTAGGCCAGATCTGCCTGGTTATTACACACGAACTGGCGTTAGACCATCTGACGTTCGTTTCTTTTATGACTTCTTCCTGAAGCATCACTTTACATGAAGCAAGCGGTATCTTTATATCCCGCCTGCTTTCGGTTATTAGGCGTGCTGTATCCTTGCGGGCCAACTCATCTGCCATTACATTCCCTGCGATATTGAAATGTCCTGGCACCCACTTTAAGCGGCTGTTGAACTGATCAACCATCTCATTTAAAGATGCCAGACAGTTCTGGGCTATTATTACATTATACTTCAACCAGTCCATGACTTCCATTATCGCGATCAGTTCAGCTTGAACAACGCTGCAAAAGTCGGGAAGAAGAAAAGAGAGGTTAACCCGTAGTGCCTCAAAGAATACCCCGCAGCCAACCCCTCTACCCCTTTTTGAGTTATCCGTGAAGAAGCTTAGCGCCTCATTGTCCATAACCGTTTCGTTCACCCAGTCCTCTCTGGTGGGAAACTCAGTTTGGAATTTCTTCAAATTCTTTATAAGTCAAGTGATATTCCGAAATTAGAAAAATCAATCATTTCAAAATTTGAAAAATATCCTAAAATACCTAGATATTGCAAAAATATTGCAAAAATTGGAGAAGAGATGTTCTTAAATCCCATAAATTTCCGCCATAAATTGGAGATTTTCACGAACATTTAATATTTAAATTTTAAAAAATTAAACATTTCAAATTTTTAATTCTATCTCCAGAATCGTATATGTAAAATATGGGTTTGAAATTTTAAAATTTAATTAAGACATTTAAAAGTTTAAAAATATTTCATTTTTCGACCGAGTTAAACCGAGTTTAAATTGAGAATTGTTAACATCAAATATGATTTCAATTATGGGTAATCTTCATTTAGCATCTACTCGCAATTCGAAATTTACAATTTTCAATATCTGGAGATGCCAAAAATTATAAATGTATTTTTTTTATTGGTCATGTCACGAGATCAACCACATCTGAACCTTAAGTACGCATACATCTTTATGATTACCTAAGTGGCAGACGTAAATGCTCGTTATAATAAATTAGTTTGATATCCAGGACCTACAGATAAAACATTCCGTGGTACTCAGGTCCTTTCGGGCCATACTATGATCCCATCCTGAAATGATAACATTTATTTAATTTAAACATTTTGGTAGCAAAACTATCAGTTTCATTTGGAATTTGTGAAATTTCTTCTGTTATTTGTTTACCGCAATCCCCGAATTTACTGGTATATTCTAATTTTATTACCTTTAATTTTAACGGTAAAACCGGTTGATCAATTAATCGTTTACCGGTAATTGACTATGTATAAAATTTGCAATTTTAAATTAAATTTGGCAACATTGGCGGAATTTTTTTAAGTTTGCCTCTATATTACTTAAAGAACGTAAAAAGGTTTAAAAGCACTGCGGTAAAATATTTTCCTTAATCAAATTAAATTGGCGGCAAAATTTTTTTATTTTTTTTATTTTCAATTGAGTAAATTAGATTCGCGCAAACAAGCATAGACCGAATAAACTTTGACCTCCAGAGAATTACAAATACTTACCGTATATACAGAAATTATTTAATTTACGCATTTTATGTAATCCACGTATACACGATTATCGCCTATTTGGAATTCATAATGTGCGCGGCTTGTATATCCAATAATATTAAGAAAATAGAAAGAATTGAATTTGAATAATTTATATCGATTCAGGAAGCCGCTAATTTCTCATGAGAATACTCAACAACAACAACAAAAAATAAAATTTTGGGTAAGGAATTTTTGTATGTACATATTTGTTGTTGCGTTTAATTCCTTAAGACATTTTACCTTCACTAATTTTAATTTTTCGAGTCAAAAACAACAGAAGAATACACCAAAAAAAAAAAATGTGGAGGTGATAACATTTTTTTGGTAAATTTATTTTTAGGTTTTCTTAATTTTATGATTCTTACATATTCCATATATATACATGATACAACAATATGTGCGTGTAGGCTTATTTCTATATATGCGGCAAAACGTTTAAAGTGGGTGGTGTTTTCGATTGATTCGCGTTATATTATTCTTTATGTGTGAATTTATTATTTTTTGCTGCTTTAATATTTTATCGCCTGTAAGATAGATTATTCAAATTCGGTGTTGCCGTTAATCTACATTTACATGTTTTAGAGTTTTGACTTTAGGTATATACGTATGTATGTACATATACATATAGGTATTACGATTAACTGTTAAAACGTGATCAATTTTAATAAAATTGAGAGCAATGGTTTAGATAAAATATTTATAGAAGTCACATATTTTGTTTGCTGCACATATTATTATTCTTGCACAAATTCTCAAAGATGTCAATCTTAAAAATTGTTTGAATAATCTTGTTAAATTCCCTTATCTTAATTTGATTAATTTAATTCTATATGAATACGTCGATGGAATTATAACAAAATTTTCTAATTGACAGATTTTGGAAGCATAACATTCGAAGGTTACTGGAACACTGTAAACTAATAAATAATAGGGAACTCCTTGGGCAATTAAAATCTTATTTAGGAAATTTTTCAGATTCGTCATTTTTACCTGGTCTTAACCTGGTATTTATTTTTTTACTACTTCTGTTATAGCTGCCTGATGTCAGAAAAAAATAGTTTTAATCCGACAGTACTTATAAATGATTACCTAAGCAATTTGAAATGAAAATAATACTGACATCCCTTTTTCGCTATAACTAAATTAATATTAAGAAGTTACATGTAAGCAAATTGAGCTACTTGAATTCAGTTGATTTTACAATGTCAATGAACTGTCAGAGTTCATCAATAATTGTGGTTTCCTTTTGGACGATTTGAATAACTTGCCGCCTCAACATTCTGCCAGCCATACGAAGAGGCTGATTCATATTACTCACCAGGTTGTTTCCGTAACTTAAACATGTGAGATTTTCAGATTCTCTGGTCCATTTACGCTCTGATGGTCGCGGAGCATCGATTCATTTGTTTCACCAATCTGATGCCCGCGGAGCCATTGATTCATTTGTTTCACCAATCTTATATTATGGGCGAAATATTTTCTTCAGCAACTTCTGTGTCTGTTGGAGTATGTACGCCCTTCTGCTTGCGTTACTATACTAACGGCCTTAAATTCATAATTGCTTCGTTTTTCGCCAGCATGGGGGAAAACTTCTCTTTCTCAAGTATTCTTTGCTTGTTTTACAGTGTTTTACCATATTCCCCCCATATGTGGTGTCACTGTATATTGTGTGACAACTGCTTCTGTGTGATGTGAATCTGGTGAGAACTGCTAAGAAGCTTTCGGGTGTGAGATAGCCTGCCAGCTCTAACAACCGAATATGCAGACGTAAGCTTACACATGTATCTGTCGTCTTCGTCTTACTCAGTGCACCTTAAATAACCCACAATAATCTACACCCACCTTGTAAAATGAATGCACGTATTGGAAACTTTATGTTGGTAGATTTCTAATGATTTGAATTTCTGTTTTAGGTTTGTGTTTAATGAATTGTACTATTTCTCGCGATTATATTTTATCTCTCACTATCCAAAATCTTTATGTTAGTGATTTTTGTATACGACCTCTCACACGAATGACACTTCGTATCTATATACGAAAGGATTCAACCAAATTAATTTCCTTTGTAGCGGCAATATGTTTTCAATCCGCAATGCATCGATTTCGATAGAGAACTCCAATCGTTGAATTTATCGTACGATCATTATCTTAGCAGCATCTATCCGTTCTCTGTTTATCTGTTTCATCCTTTAAATAAATGGATACAACTTTAGCTATCTTAGTTTTCATAGCTGATGTAACTTTTGTCTTCTATCTTGTCAGCTTGTTCTCTTTCAACTTCTTCATGCTCATGCCTTGGGAAGCAATATCAGTTGGATTGCCATTTGCGTTGATAACCAATCTAACACTATTTTTGATTCGATGAATAGTTTCAAGGTTAAGGTTTCTTCCTTTAATATTACAGTAGTCAATGCATATAACACTGTGGCACACGCCTTTTCACTTGATTACTGGGCTGCAGCCATCTTGGTATTCGTAAATTGACAGTTTCCACTATGTCGCTTCTAATTGCAATCCATTGCGGTAGAATGTTTGGAAGAAGCTCGTCATTCCAACTTATATTTCGTATCCATAGATTTTGTAGTATAATTTTTGCTCTGATTATTATCAGTGATAACCAGCTAAATGGATCGAAATTCCGACTGGCATCTGATAATTGTGTTCTTTTGGTATTCTTGTCACGGTTAGGTAATTCAACTGAGAATTTAAATTCGTGCTCTTAGGGATCCCATTATAGATCCGATTTCTTTGACCTCTTTCTCCTGTGTCCACACTTGAAACCCACCCCAGAGATTTTGCCTCTTGTTGCATTAGAAATTTTACATGATGTCATTGACGTACATTTCATTTAATATGGTTTAGGTTTGCACTACCTCTGGCTCAGTAGACTTTAATTGTATACCAATTTCACTTAAGCTAACGGATTACCGAAAAAGCTTTTGTAGTGGTCCCACCGGAATGGGTTTTTAACTTGTACGTACGCGGTGTATGATGCGTGTACGTTAGTTTGAAATTTTATTAATATATTTGTTAGTGGCTGTTGAATAGTCCATCGTATCATTTAGATATTATTTGATGAAAGACCCGTGGATGAGTGGCGAAGCCGACAAAACACTCTGAGGTTTATCGTCGTTCTATTTGGTTTTATTTGGATAAATAAGATCATAGTATGGCATAAAATTGCCTCGGGAGATCTCTATGCAGTTTGTATTCCAGACCACTGTGCCAAACTTTATCGAATGCTTGGATGACGTCCTGGAATATGCTTGAGCTTACTTTTTTCCGTTCTAACGTTCATTCAATTATGTTTCTGATTCTATGAACCTGTTCAATTGTAGAATGCTTTTCTCTGCACCCAAACTGAAGTGGAGTAATTAGTTGTCGGTCCTCAATTATTGGTTAGGGCTGTAGTTTAGTAGTAATTTTTCAAAATTGTTTGACATAATTTGCAGCAAAGAAATTGGCCTGTATGATTTTTTATCGTTAATTAAAAAGAGACCCTCGAATAACAAAGCAAGAACGCTACTTACTGTGCCAACGAGGGTGCCATCGTTAATTAGTTTTGACAGGTTTTGCTATCATGATTACTTCTGCTATACTTTCCATTGTCGCGGAACATATTTTAACCAAAAGGTCGCATTGATTATGTGTAATAGCTTCAAAATTCTATATCAGGTAGACCTTTGATAATTTGGCAAGTATTCTAGTTATATCCTGGGGCTTCTTTAACATTCATGTTACTTTTCACTTTTTTTAATTCTTTGAGAGTTACTACGTCAAACTCATCTAGCTTGTGAATTGACATTATATTTTCGTTGGCAATTTGTCTTGGTAGTGGTTGGGAGGTTTCCTATGGAGATACTCCGCAAACAGATCAGCCTTCTCTTTGGGCCCTCTTGCCCAGGTCCCATCATCTTTTTTAAGAGGAGGCACTTGTATTTTGGGTCTTTTGAGTCCATTCGTCGCCTTCCACAGTGAGTAATCAGATTTTTTTCAACAGTTAGGCTTGATTTATTTTTAAGAAGGGATTGGAGACTGTTACATAGATTGTTAAGAATTATTTTGTTCTCCGGTGAACGATTGATTTGCCATGTTTTACGTGCCCGTCGTTTTTCTCTTACCAACTCTCTATAACTACCATTAGGTAGGATATGTTAAGCGCCTTCTTATTTTGTATAATGGGGGGTGCTTAACAAGCCAGCATAGTGAATTGTTTCATATAGTTGTTCCAATTCGACTTCCAACTGGTGAGAATTTCTTATCGATACCTGCAGATTGATTTCTTTGAGAAGTAATCTGTCTGTGTTTAATTTGGATCTTTACTGTAGTGACTTGCATTGTTTCTCCTTCGATATTTGTTTCTACATGGTATTTTATATTTTCTTTTATAATTAATGGCGAACCACCTCTTGCTTTAACCCTGGATTTTAACAAACGAAGATTAAACCAAATGGCTTTCAGATATTAGGAAAATGTCAATTTTTTTTGTATTTAAAAATATTTCTATTTCTGGAATATGCTGCATAATCCCATTCGCATTCCAGATTGCAACTCTGAAAATTGCGTTCATACCTAACATTTTTTGGTTATTTTCAGAGCTCATATATTTGGTTTAACCCGAACCTTTCACTACCCGAGCAAATGTTATCTCGTGATTTTGCGGTTATTTCCTGGTTTATCCATTTATTGTTCAGCCTCAGGTGACGATTAAGCGGTTCTTTACCCTCACTCGGTTCCACACTCTCACTCCTGACAGTCGCCGGTCCTGGGTTTCTGAGTCCCTGCGCTGTAAAAATTTTCTGTTCGTTACCGCTCATCTTGGTTTTTTCTTATCGAAGTATCCGTCCCCTATACCTTTTTATTCGTACTGCCAGGTAAGAATTCAGCCGCCTCCCAAATAAAACATTATTTCGATTATTGAGTTTTTGTATAGTAGTATTTGGCTGATGAATCCTTATAAAATGTCGGAAATGCTACTGGAAGGTCATCAATATGATACGATTTTAAAAATTTGGAAGGTTCACCAGTTATCTGTATTGTGACGATAGAAACCTTTCATATTGCGGTGCCTGCCATATTCAATGGAATATTTAAGATCCATTTGATGTAACGGCATGGACAGTTTGTGAAATCTACCAGTTATCGATCCAATCATATGTTGACTACAGTACGTCCGCATTAAGAAAATGAGATTCTGAGCCATCTCCTATGGCGCTAAAATTCATCATTTATTATTTCACTAAATTCGATTTTAGTTTAACATAGTTGCAAAATAGGCAAACAGACGCTTGATGGCCTTTAACAACAAATTTGCATTTTGGGTAGAAAACTGCTTTTAAAATATTAAAAACGAAAAAGGTAAATTTGGTGACTTTGGTTGACTTCTGCAGGTTTGGTGGCTGCTCTGGTTGGGCTTGTTGTCCCGCCGATGAAGTTCGTTGTAGTGGTAATGGAGGTTGTTGATCATCTCAGTTGCCAGTTGCTTCCATGAAAACGAAGTATTTGTCATAACGTTTTTTTTACGACAAATGGACCATCGTAAGTGGATGTCAATGGCGGTTGAACAGTATCGTTTCGAAAATGTGGTTTGTCTGTCGTAGCGATGGATGCTTGAAGACATTTTGTGATGTGATCTGGTGTGCTGAGACCATTGGCTGCAAGGTGCTCATAATCCGTGTAAGAATTTTGGCGAACTCGGTTTTTGGTGTGACATGTTCTTGGATTTCGGCTGGAGTCGCACCAACATATTCCTGGTTTGCTGTGCATAACTAGAGGAAAACATTCCACAGTTGGGATATCCAGTTCTGATTTTGTCTACACGTTATAGCTGTTTTGATAGTTCGATGAAATTTTTTCATGATCCCGTTTGATTGTGAACGTCTTGATGTAGTTCGCAATTGTCTGGTGCCAATCAGTCGATTTAATTCTGTGAAAATTTGTGACTCAAATTGTTCTCCTTGTTCAGACATAATTCTTTCCGGTGTTTAAAAGCGAGCAATCGTTCGGACTGGCTTCAGGCCATCGCGAAAATCTATCGATGATTGTTAATAGATACCGCAGTCCTTGGGATGGTGCTAATTGGTCTGCGATGTCGATATTGATATGATCGAAATGTCGAGTTGGCGGTAGTATCTTCGAAATGGCGACTTAGTATAGATGCAATTTTTCGTTCGTTGACATGCGAATCAGTTGACAATCTAGTTCCGGCCACGCACATTTTTATTATTGCTTCTCGGTACCTGTTCTCGGACATCGCAGACGATTGGTTGTGAGATATTCGGCGAATTGTTTCTTTTTATTGGAGAGATGTCATATTAGCGTTGAGTAACACTTGAGTTTTGACATCGGTTATCTATGTTCGGTTGAAATATCGTAGTTGTAACTCCATGCCATAATAAACATATCAATTCGTGATATAGATCTGTCATATGTATGTTGTGAACTGGCTTACGTAATCAGGATGGTGAATTCTGCTGGGTGAAGGTTTATCTGAGTTTTGCACAAAAGCGTATACCATCGGCTTATGAACTCTATAAACTGTCGACCTTCAAATATATATATCTGAAGTGTAGAATGCCTTTGTATATGGCCAGCAATTTTCAATCGTATACTGGATAACGTTTTTCCATTTTTGTTAATTGCTTCGAGAGTCGAATTGAGATTATCCAATAAATATTTTTGATTGAAACCGGAACATTGGCCCAACTGCTGTGACTGACAAATGATTTATTAATGCCTTTCAAAAGAGATTTAATTTTTCTTTGGATGAACTTGTAGCTTATAGCAACATCTTATGTATGTATGTATAGTGCGATAAATTAATTTTTAACATTCAGGTGATGTTTATAGATTGTGATGGCATTTATGAAGTACGGTACGTATAGATATTACATTATATAATTGATGTGATGGACGTGATGATGAGTGACATATTGTCGTGTTATATATACATATATATTTTGATGTTGGCAAAAACATATTGTCTAAATTTGTATACATATACAAATGGTATTGTGGTGTGGGGGAGAAGGTTGGAATATGCCATCATCGCACTCATTAACATAATAAATATTATCAAAATAAATTTGGGTTTATCGAACTTTTCACGATACTCACGATTTTCAAAATTTGTACGTGATTTTATATTAATTTCGGAAATGCATTCAAAATGATTTAATGTCGATTATAAATATAAAGTTTTTGAATAATAATGATTTCATCTAAAATATACTGAAAATGCATTCTTGGAAAATTTCAATCAGATATATTATTGCGCTGACATAAAATATAAAAATTCAGTTGCATTGACTCAGCTCACATAGTTTTGTATGTGTATAGACGAATAAAATAAATTTTATTTCCATTTTTTTAATTTATGGGGTTTTTAATATTTTAATTAATCTGGAAAACAAATCACGTATATACCAAACAATTGGATATTTATTTTCTAAATTACAACAATAAAATGTTAAAAATTTACATAATTTTATTTTTATTTATTTGAAAAGGAAATATTATATTTGATCGATAACATTTATATGCGATTTTAATTTTATTAAAATATTTTTTTATTTATTTCCAGCGTCCGTGTACATGTCAACGAAGAAAAAAACGATGCTATTGTTTTCGACCGCATCGCAACGAGAATTGGTTATTTTCCCGATATTCTACAGGTTGGAAATGTGGTTTGCATGCTGATTGGACAGAGCTAACCAATTGTGTGGATCAAGAGTTGGATAAGAATGAGGGGGATAATGCGAAACGACGATATTTCTATATAACACTGCTGCGTGAGCCGATCGCAAGATATTTATCCGAATTTCGACATGTTCAACGGGGGGCGACATGGAAAAATGCACGACATTGGTGTCTGGGCCGGCAAGCGACCGTAACCGAACAACCATCATGCTATCGAGGTGAAAATTGGTTGGGTGTTGAATTGGAAGAGTTTACACAGTGTGACAGTAATTTGGCGTCGAATCGACAGACCCGAATGTTGGCTGATTTGGCATTGGTCGGATGTTACAATAAATCGGCGTTACCGCAACACGAACGTGATCGAATAATGTTGGCCAGTGCGAAACGGAATTTGGCGGCGATGGCGTATTTCGGCTTGACCGAACACCAAAAGGTAAGCGCACTAATTTTAATTAATCAAAAATACGATAAAACAATGAACTCAATGGCATTAACCTTACGTGTAATTAATTAAATTTTAATTTATATGGATGTGCGTAACTGAGTGGCATAGTAATTAGGTAATTGTGGAACAAGTTGTGTTAACGAACTGTGTGTAAATTAGTAATAATAACAGGTGTAAACTGCTACCTCATCAGCCTGAGTATCTAGTGCTTGAATTACACTTTGTAATAATAGGTAATCAACAATTTGGCTTCAGCGATTTCGATTTT
This sequence comes from Tipula unca, assembly GCA_951394425.1. Classification (NCBI taxonomy): domain Eukaryota; kingdom Metazoa; phylum Arthropoda; class Insecta; order Diptera; family Tipulidae; genus Tipula; species Tipula unca. The sequence goes on along the minus strand of OX596380.1, from coordinate 172,289,523 downwards.
CCTTAAAAAATACAAAGCACGACTGCCAGCTGCCAGCCGCACTTTCATATCCTCATCCACACTATTAACGTGAGTGATATAGAGAGCCCAGAAATTTGAACCACCTCACTCCTTCAAACGTGTAGTGGCCACTACTAAAGAATCTGAAAACCCTACAAGCGTATATTTCCTTCACACCGTTGCTATTCAGTTCAATCACGCATATATCATCTGCATATGCTAGTATCTGATTGGACTGGCGATATACGATAATGCGGTGAGGTGTTTCAGTTTTACGGAAGATGTACTCCAACATGAGAGTAAAGAGTATCGGAGACAGAGCTTTTCCGTTCAGCAAGGAAAGAATTTTCGCTGTTAACCCGAATTAAGATTGAAAATTGTTGATAACCTGTTCTCAACTTCCGCCGCAGGCCTGAAAGTATAGTGCAATCCGTTAATTCCTTTAAAAATATTACGCGAACTGTGCTCATTGCTGAGTTGTGGTACTTTCAGAACCTCGGCCTTCCACCATTCCTGATTCTTCCGTCTTAGCTGTCCTCCTGGCAAGAGCAGCCTTGTATATTTCCTCGCAATGGTGAGACGTTGTTGCACTTCAATATGGACTATATTTTGTTGTTCGATAGCAAGACGGCATTGGTCATCAACCCAATCATTCTTCAATTATCCTTTTCAGTACCTTCCAGACAGATTTTACGCAGTCAGATTGGTAATTAACTTCCTCAATCATTTCTTTTGATTTTGATTTATCAGACCTTCACAGCCGAACACTTCGATGCATTTCGTTGTGTTCCCAAACTTGTACGACAACTTCTATCGTAGCTTTGCAGCTAAATGATGATTGCTCTCTCTGTTTTCAGATTCTTTAGTGGCCCAGGAAGATATCTAGCCCCAAGATTTCCGAGGTCATCTCCACTATAGAGCAACGTTACTCTGAGACACATGGTCTTCACTTTTAGGCCAGCGAGTTTCTTGAAGAATAACGAGTTCCAGTCGATACTCCTGCAATTATAAATTTTCATCTAATTTTAAACTCTGACTAGGATCAGCTGGTACTGTAGCCAACCAACGTGTTAATTTGAAACTATCAAATATTCAACTTTCCAACGATTTTAAACTAATTGAATAACCAATTCAATAATGACCGATGATGTTGAGTTCTGTTCTATATTTTAATTTGGGAATAGCTCTCAAACTTCCGATATTTTTAAATATTTCGAAACTATAAACCAATTGGAAATTCTAGTCTAACTGTAATTAATTTTAGTCAAACTACATAGAATTCAATTAAAATTTCCTTTATATGTACTAAATTATAAATTCTGTATGTGTCTCCCCACAATTTTTAGTGTGAAACTATTACTTTGTGATTTATGTGACTCGAAACGATTAATGAATTCTTTAGTGAAATTCTATTTCGAATAGAAGTTCAGTGTCTATAAGATTTATTTAGTTGTTTTAATTTATGTTTAGTTAACGTTTAATTCAACTGAAATCGTTTTTATTTTTAATTGCAATTAATGCAAATGCTAGAGACCCGTCATAGTTAACATCGCTCACCTAAATCGGCTGCACCATTGCTTTGTTTTAATTATATTTTATATTTATATTTTTAACCCTTTGCGTGGTTTCCACTAGATTGGTATATATTGCTATCTATCACGATCTGCGCTTAGCATTGCTCTGCGATATATCTAACAGCCAGGCCAATCCTATTTTGGAGTTTCCGTTCATCAGAAAAGCCTTGATTCTAGTCTCTGATCTGTGTTAATCTAATCAAAATGGATAAGTGTCGAGATAAGCCGAATTCTGCCAATTCGATGTATTTGCGGTATAATTTTGGTACATGATTGTGATTAGAACTTCCTGGTTCCAACCAGCCAATCAAAATAAGTGGTTCTAAACATTCAAATGAGTCGTAAATCTAAGCGACCCGCGACATAAAGCTTCGTGTATAGATAACAATTATTGCATAAATGGAATTTCTGTCTATACAACCATTTAAGAAACCTCCCAGTTTAATATTGGAGATTTTCTATGGTCGACTCTGGCCAAAATGTGTATTTTATAGTTGTTTTATTTTTTGTAAAAGATGAAATTTCTGGAAATTATTTGTTCGCGTTCACAGATGATCGATCTGCCTAGGCTCTTTATAGTCCTAGCACAATGTGGCACAACCAAAATTTACTGAAATATATAGTCTAATTGGAACATAGAGTTTATATTTAATATAGACACCCACAGGGCGGATTCCAAATTCTGTGATGTTTCTAAATTTTATTTATTCTCTAAAATTCTGAACTCTTTGAAATCTGCATTATCTTAATATAGTTTAATATGCTAAAATTTGATATACTTTGTGAGTTCTTCTCCAAGAATTATTATTTTTAGGAATTTTGCAATTTATTAAATTAGCAAGGTCTCAAAATTTTCTCAAATTAAATTATTTCTATGAATTTCTATCTGTAATTTATGTACTATCTTCTAATGTTAAAATTATGTAATCTTTATAAATTGCTTCAAATTTTTAGATTTTCCTAAATGTATTGCCGTTACAGAACTTAACAATAAATTGGGATTTATCGGGCCGCACTTTCTGAATTTGTTTGTCTAAACTTTTAATTTATATTAGACTGAAGCGATTATAGCGACGCCATGAAATCTTTTTACAACCCAATTCTAATTCCAATTCAAGTGAAGTCGACAATGTAGACGTTTCGTAGGGTGATTTTGAAAACTAGTTCTAAACTATTTTAAATTTCTTTAGAATCAATGCAAAACAATATAAATCGTTATAAAACGGTACAAAGAAGGTTTCAACGTAGAAAGAGCGTTCATAAGACTAGAAAATATGGCAAAATTATTTTCAGAAAGTTTATAACTTATCTGACTATATGACCGTGCTTTAAAATTGAGTACATCCCGTTCCATGGTAAGGCGAAGTCGAGCTCAAGACAGCTTGGTAGCTAAATTATAAAAATCTAAATCGTTCAGAAAACCAGATCGTGTCCGCAAATCGTTCCAGACTGCTGTATGGCCAAGTTTTGACAAAATTTACAGGCCTTTATTACACCTTCCACAGTAATAAAAGAATGAATACAGAAACGAATTTTGCCTAAAATTCGTTGACATGATTCAGCAGTAAAATTTTGGTAACTGGCCGATTTATCGCCAGCAATTTGTCGTATGCAATTCATCATAAGCAATTTATCGCCATCAATACAATTCATCGCGATAATAATTCATCGCAAACAATACATCGCGAATCACGATGGCAATTCATCGCGGCAATTAATTATTAAATTGATATCAATTTCGACAAGTTGGATGGAAACTGGCCACTGAGTAAGGCCATTTCTTACCATTTATACAAAAATAATTTTATACAATTCACCATTTACATGTCGGATTTCGTAATAATAGGTTAAAAAATAACTGAATTATGTTTTCGGATAGCCAAGCCAGATGAACATCATTCAAAAATAATTGTATAATCTCATTGCCAGTCAACATGATGAGTTTCATCATAATTGGTCATCCGGATCTCTATTCAAAAATCGATTTAAGATCAGATTGCCATCCAATATGTCGAGTTTGATCATAATCGGGCAAAAATAGCCTAATCCTGATTTAGCAGTTCAAATTTCAGAAATTTATCTCGATAACTGGCGCTGTTGTGCTATATGGTGTGTTTGGTAACGATAAATTACTTGCAACGAATTTTAATGCAATGAATTAATTGTTTTAGCCTAGTTTACTAGTTTACACTACTCCAAAGACGCAATAAATCAAATCAATGTTATCTCAACGCGCTGAAGAAAAATGGAATCATTCTTTAATTTCTTCTTACGACTTAACTGAAATGCTTACGAATGAACGTTAGCTCTAAACTTTTATCCTAAGGTAACCAAATTTTTTTAGGTTCAATGCGATACGGTTGGTGATAATTTAATAGAATTTTCTTCAATAAGGTTTATACATCGCAAACATATTAAATTTTCCCAAAACAACGATAAAAAGTGTTATAAAACGGTAAAAAGGATTTCTCAGCACAGAAGAGCAGCTCTTTAAGATCTTTACAATAACTTCTATTAAAATTAAGTACATCCCACATCTCACATATAGTAACATCAAAAACATATACCCAAGGCTTAAAATTCGTATAGAGGTATAGAGGTATTGATAATAAAATTATGCTATTAATAAATTTCCCAATGAATACTTGACAGTGTAAAAATGTTTAATTCGGTCGAATTCAGAAATACCAATTCATTTTCGTTTAATATAGCATTTTTGTATTCAGGAATAGGGACCCAGTACTTGTCTGCTAAACGTGCCAAACTACTCTATGATCAAGTTTTGACAAAATTTAGTGAGGTGTTTCCGATAAATATAAGCATATCAAGCTAGATAAATTTCCATAAAGTATTATGTTGGCAAGGGATTTGCAGTTGTGGCAAGGGATTGAACCCTAGTTCATTCTAAATAAAATTACTTGTGCCTTTCATACTAAAATTGAAAAAAAAAAATTTGTCCGATTTCGCAATTATTTTTTGCATAGTACGAAGCCGATCGAAAATATTAAACCTCTCTGATATAAAACATCTTCATGTTTTATGGAAGGAAACAAACCAATTCAAAATGAAAGGAATTTCGTTTATTATATTCTACTATCAAATTTAAATTTACGCAAAAATTTATATTTAGTATCGCTCATCAGTACACCTTTATTCTACCTATTTTACACCACTAAGAGGTGGTAACAGATCGACCAAAAATTGTTGTCGAAATTTAGTTTTTTTTAGAAAAATCAAAATTTTTGACATCAAATTTTAATCGACCTTTCTATGAGGTCATAATATTGGAACCGACGAAAAATTGTCTTCCTTCAAAGCTAGACAATTTTTCGTGTATTTTACTATGTGAGTGATTGGAAAAGTGGGCTCAAAATTTGTAGCGAAATGTAATTTTTTTATAAATTTCCTTTTGTTATAATTTAAGATGACTAATAATTGCGTGTTCTGGATGGATTTATGTTTTTGTATATACAATTTTTCTTGGTTATTGATATGAACCTTGTAGGTACAAGGTACTAAATAAACGATTATCTTGCCCATGAGATGACGGGCCGCATCTAATTAAAAAAAAAATTTAATCATAAAATACAAGAACATTTGTTAATAATTTTATTTAACATTTTGTTTGTTTCAAAAATTTAATTTAAAAAATAATACTTTGTAGATTTAAAAGGCCATTTTTCATTTTTCGCAGCTACCTTTGTTGCCTATGCTTAAAACCGCCAAGAGATTTCTGGCTAGCTCTTTGTGACATCCTAAACAGTGACGTTGAATGTGTATAAAAGAATGACTACAGAAACGTATTTTGCCTCTAATTCGTTGCGACGATTCAGCAGTAAAGTTTTGGCCAGATTTAACTAGTTCACACTACTCTAAAGACGCAATAAACGGGTACTAGGCTAATCCAAATCAATGTTATCCCAAAGTATCTAAGCCGGCTTATCTGAATCGCCCCCTAACAAAATACAATGGGAACTGACACATTTTATTTGAAATTGCTAATATATTGTAGGTTGTTGATATTGTTTTAATTGTCGACGTCAACAAAATATACTGACAAGTAATCTACGTAATAGTTTAGGTGTCAACAACGTAAAATATACGCCGTAATAGATTATACATCATAAAATTATTAAATTGGCCCAAAACAACGATAAAAAGTGTTATAAAACGGTAAAAAGAAGGTCTCAGCTTAGCAGAGCAGCTCTTTAAGATCTTTACAATAACTTCCATTAAAAATATTCGAAGGATATCTGACTATGGCCGTGCCATAAAATTAAGTAAATCCCGTTCCAAGACGAATACGAGCTCGGGTAGAATAAGAGAGCAACCGAGTTATTAAATTTTTATAAATTTCTAAATACGAATTCGAATAATTCTAATACGAATTCGTGTCTACTTGATACGTTACGAAATTTCCCTTATTCTTCAATACGAATTCGAGTACCTCGCCCATCCCTGACCACAATAGTAAAAAATTCATCCCAGACTTTTAAGTCTATTGAATCCCAAATAATTTCTCATGGAATTTCTAGTCCGGCCAAAATTTTGGCCAGAATAATTTTTTTTATATTTATACATATTTCAATTTTATATGACAAAAAATCTGGGATGAGCGGACTGTATAAAATCCTGGATGAACCAACTGTATAAATTAAATATTTTTAAAAAGCCTGGGATGGATTTTTTACGCTTGTGCTGTCAGAGGCATTTTTTAAGTTTTTGCAGTGTAAAACTAAAGAACTGGAAGATATATAAATGAATAACCAATTCCTATTTTCTAGAATCGGGAATCTTTGTAATTCGATCAAAATGGAAACCAACATTCGGAAAAATCACAGCATTAATATACATACATACATATGTATATAGATATTCTACATAATACAGATTTATCACAAAATAAATCAAATATTCTTTTTAAAAAACGAATTTCTATATTAAATCTTAAAATTCTAATTTTTTTTATATACATACATATGTATATGCTATACATATACATACACACATATATAAATTTATATTCAAACGCCAAAAAAAAAAAACCGACAGTCTCGAATCCCAGTTTCAATAACCATATATCCCGATTAAATATGTATCAGGAAAATGATTTACATACTTACATACGTATATACTCGTATGAGGATGATACATTTCCATTTGCAAACAAAAGCATATGAGGTTTTCATTCATATATTTTAATACAAATGGATTTTGAAGATTTGGATAGAAATCAATTTTGATCATTTATCCATTGTAGCGCAAGGCACCATCATTTCTAAGAGTTTCAATTGAGATATTATATAAGCTGGTTTTATTAAATTTAAGAATGTTTATATATTATGAATAAAAAATTGACCTCGACATTTTATGTATGTAACATAAATACATAAATCAAATTGAAATATGGAATCGAAATCAAACTATGTGTATGCATAATTTATTAAATCAATTTGAGTCCGAGTGGAATCGAGGTAATTCCATCAATTATAATATGATTGAAAGTGGTTTTCGATGGTATTAAACAGAATTTTGAAATCAGTTCCTTACATAAATTGGATTAAGTGAATTTGATGTAAGCTTCTCCAAAACTTATAATAGTTGTTAGATTTAAGATTAGTCGATGATTTTTTTGTATTTTAGCTTAAACTATTTCAAATACTCTTTTAGCCTTTTTAATTTTAAAAAAGTAAATAATAATTGAAAAAAACAAACATTCTGCGAAATTATGCACCAAGTGGTTAGTTGCAAAACTGGTTAACTGCAAAATTCTAATTGTTGGGAAATTTTTATTTAAAAAAAAATGTTAAATTTATTTAATTTCAAATACATTTGCTAAATGCAGATAACCAGTTTTAATATTAATCAGTCCGTGAATTAGATTTTTGTTATGTAAGTTATTTGTAGTTATAACCACTTGTTGCTTAATTGTTGCGTATATAACTTTTGTAGACTTAAATATACTTAAAAATTCCAAATCCTGCCTGGTTAGTATAAGTATATGAGATCATCGTTTAAACTGTATTATCATGAGTATAACACACCTTTTTGATGTATAACTGGTTGTTTCAAATTTGCACGCTATACGAATATAGCATGAACCACCACAAATTCAAACTCCTAAAATTTAGTCACTATGCTTTTTTGTCGAACAGAGTTCTGATAGAATTATGAGTCTATTATTTAAATGGAAATTTGAGAGTTTTTATAAATTTGTTTAAATTTCGACTTTAAATTTAAATTTTTATTAGTTGTTAAATCTGAATAAAATTCAAATACCTACAAAGTTTTCTATTTTTCAGCAAATTATAAAAAAAATTAATTTCAAAAAATAAAACAAATTCGATTTGAGACTTTCTAAAATTTCATTAAATTTTGTATTTTGTTAATATGCAAGAAATACTAAATTTAGTATGAGTTGTAACTTTATACTCACCGTATTGCATTAAAAAATGTCACTGTAATGACTTTAGGCAAAACACGTAATTTCTATCAAAAATTTAAAATGCTATTTGTACGAGTATTCTTATGTTTGAATTCTGGAAATTCTATATTACAATAATTCAAATTTCTAAATTTCTCAAAACTTTTAAAAATATCAAAATTACCCAAACATGTAAAATTATGAAAACCCCCCAAAAAATCTTTAAATTCTTTAGGTTTCCAAAATCATTATAAAATTATTAAAACTATCAGAATTTTTAATATTCCATTATTTAAAAAAAATTAAATTTCTTAGAAAACTTAAAAATCTTTAATTATTTAAAATCAAAATGTAGTTTAGAATTTTAAAATCATTAATATAGCCTTAAATATTTATTATTCAACTCTTAAAATTATTTATATTAATTTTTATGATGTTGTAAAATATTTAAGATTTTAAAATTTTTTATCTGTACTTCAAATTGTTAAAATTTTTTAAATTATTCAGTTTAACATTATTAAAATTTTTCAAATCATACTAACTTCTAAACCTCTCAAACTTATTAAAATATTAAAATTTTTAAAACAAATAATATAATCTAAATTAGTTAAATTAAATTATTATTGGATTATACAAAATTATTAAAATTCTCAAAACTTTTAAGAATATTCTTTTGAAAAATAACTAAATTATTTAAAGTTTTAAAACTATCAGTATTCTTCAAATTCGTCAAATTATTTAAATTCTGAAAATTCTTAAATGTTTAATTATTTTATATTACAGTAATTCAATAAATTTCTCAAAACTACAATATTAAAAATATTAAAATTTCCTAAACATGTAAAATCATTAAAATACCAAAAAAGTTTTAAAATTTTAAAATTCTTAACGTTTTCAAAAAATCAATATATTGTTCAAGTTATTAAAACTATAAAAAATTGTAATATTTTTTAAATTAATAAAATTCTTAAACTTCTTAAAACGTATTTGTAATATTTATAAATAATTAAAATGTTTAGAAAACTTAAAATTGGAGTTCAACATCCTAAAATCGTTACAAAAATTATTAAAATAATTTATAATCCTTTTTAAATTGTAATAATCTAAATTCAATAAGTTTTTTAAAAGGTTTGAAATTATTGATCATAGCGTTAAAATAATTCAAACCCTACTAACTTCTAAAATTCTCAAAACTATTAAAACATTAAAATGCTCAAATTTCTTAATAACATTAAAGTTATTAAAAGTCTCAAAACTTTTAAAAATATTGTTTTGAAAACCAATAAATAAAAATAATAAATTATTTAATGTTTTAAAATTATTTGTATTGTTTAATGTTTTTTTATTTTATATTAAAATAATTCAAATTGATAAATTTTTCAAATCTTCAAAGTATTAAAATTCCTCAAACAAATAAAATTATTAAAACTAAAAAAAAGTATTAAAATTTATTTAAATTATTAAAATTTGCAAAAGTTTTAATATTTTGAGATTTTGTTAAACTATAAAAATATCTAAAATTAAATAAATCAATAAAAATTCTCAATATTAATGAAATAATTAAAACTATTGAAATTGTATATAAAATCAATAAATCATATTATTAAAACTATTAAATTTATCTTAAATTTCAAACATCTTAAAATTCTTAAAAATTTAATTAAATTATTGAAACAACTAGAGTTTATAATATTCTTAAAATTAATAAAAATAAAAATTCATAGAAAAATTAAAATTATTTAAATTCAAAATGTAGTTTCGAATTTTGAAATCATTAATATACAATTAACTATTTATTATTAAACTCTTAAAATTATTTATATTAATTTTAAAGATATTATAAAATATATAAGATTTTAAATTTTTTTATCTGTACTTCGATTTATCAGTATTCTTAAAATTATTTAAATTCTGAAAATTCTTAAATGTTTAATTATTTTATATTACAATAATTCAATAAATTTCTCAACTATTAAAAAGATTTAATTTCCCCATACATTTAAAATTATTAAAATCCCAAAAAAGTTGTAAAATCTTAAAATTCTTAACGTTTTCATAATTATTATAAAAATTATTGAAACTATAAAATATAAAATTAATAAATCATATTGTTAAAACTCTATTTGAAATTTCAAGCATCTTAAATTTCTTAAAAATATAAAAATGCAATATATTATTCAAGTTATTAAAACTATAAAAAAATTTAATATTCTTAAAATTAATAAAAATTCTGTATTATACAAAAATAATTAAAATTCATAGAAAACTTAAAATTGAATTTAAACACCCTAAAATAGTTACATAATTCATTCTTTTATTTGAATTTCAATCATTGATTTTTTAAAAGGTTTGAAGTTATTTATCATTGCGTTGAAATAATTCAAACCCTACTAACTTTAAAATTCTCAAAATTCGAAATAACATTAAAGTTATTAAAAGAGTCAAAACTTTTAGAAATGTTGTTTTGAAAACAAATAAAAAAAATAATAAATTATTTAAAATCTTAAAATTATCTGTATTCATAAAATTCCTCATAATATTTAAATTCTGAAAATTTCTAAATGTTTTTTTTATTTTATAATAAAATAATTCAAATTTGCTAAATAAAATTACTAAAACCAAAAATTTTTTTAAAATCTTAAAATTCTTCAGGTGTTTAAAATCATTGTAAAATTATTGTAACTGTATGTAAAATCAATCATATTATTAAAACTATTAAATTTATCTTAAAACACCTTAAAATTCTTAAAAATTAAATTAAATTATTAGAACTACCAGAATTATAATATAATTCTTAAAATTAATAAAATTTCCTAAAATTAATAATAATCCTTTAATTTCTTAATAAGTACAAATGTTTAAAAATAATTTAAATTTCTAGAAAACTTAAAATGGAATTTATACACCCTAAAATAGTTACATAAATTATTAAAATAATTTATAATTATTTTTATAATATTCTATATTTAATAAGTTTTTAAATTTTTTTATTTGAATTTCATTCATTAATTTTTTAAAAGGTTTGAAATTATTGATCATAACGTTGAAATAATTCAAACCCTACTAACTTCAAAAATTCTCAAAACTATTAAAACTTTTAAAAATATTGTTTTGAAAACAAGTAAATAAAAATAATAAATTATTTAAAGTCTTAAAATTATCTGTATTCTTAAAATTCCTCAAAATATTTATATTCTCAAAATTTCTAAATGTTTTTTTATTTTATATTAAAATAACTCAAATTGCTAAATTTTTAAAATTTTTAAAAGTATTAATATTCCCCAAACAAATGAAATTATTAAAACCAAAAAAATGTCGTAAAATCTTAAAATACTTAAGGTTTTCAAAATCATTGTAAAATTATTACAATTTGCAAAATGTTTGAGATTTTGAGATTTTATAAACTATATAAAAATCTAAAATTAAATAAACTAATATAAATTTTCAATGAAAATTATTAAAATTATTGAAATTGTACATATATTAAATCAATAAATCATATTATTACAATAAAACTATTAAATTTATGTTAAATTTCAAATATCTTAAAATTCTTAAAAATTTAATTAAATTATTGAAACTACCAGAATTTATAATATACTTAAATTAATAAAAATTAAAATTCCTAGAAAAATTAAAATTATTTATATGCAAAATGTTGTTTAGAATCTTGATGACATTAATATACCCTGAAATAATTATTATTAATTATACTCTTAAAATTATTCAGTTTAACATTATTAAAAATTTTCAAATCATATTAACTTCTGAAATTCTCAAACTTATTAAAATATTCAAATTTTTAAAACAAATAAAATAATCTAAATTAGTTAAATTAAATTATTATTGAATATATAAATTAATTAAAATTCTCATAACTTTTTAGAATATTCCTTTGAAAAACAAATAAATAAAAATAACAAAATATTTAAAGTATTAAAATTATCCATATTCTTAAAATGCCTCAAATTATTTAAATTATATGTAATAAATGTTAAATTATTTTATACTACAATAATTCAATAGATTTCTCAAAACTTGTAAAAGCTTGAATTTCTTATGATTTTCAAAATCATTATAAAATTATTTAAATTCATAACGAAATTATTAAAATTATTGAAACACTGTTTAAAATTAATAAATCATATTATTGAAACTCTGAAACTATCTGAAATTTCAACCTTCTTAAATTCTTAAAAATATAATTATTCTTATTAAACTGGTAGTTTTAATTATAATATTCTTAAAACTAATAGAAATTCTTAATACTAATTTCCAATTTTTAAAACAAATTAAAATTTCTAAACAACTTAAAATTGAATTTAAATATTCAAAATGTTGTTTAGAATATTAAAATCATTAATACACCCTACAACAGTTACACAAATTATTAAAATTATTTATAATTAAATTTAATAAGGTTTTGACAATTTTTTATTTGAACTTCAATTATTAATTTTTAAGAGCTAAAATTATTGATCCTAACGTTGTAATAATTCAAATGCTACTAACTTCTAAAGTTCTCAAAATTATTAAAAAATTAAAATTCTTAAACAAATAAAATTATCGAAAGTAGTTAAATTAAATTATTAGAATAAAGTTATTAAAATTCTCTAATTCTCAAATTTGTATAAAAATATTAAATTATTTAAAATCTTAAAATTATCGGAATTTTTAATTTTTTTAATTAAAAATTTTTTGTTGCATTCTACATATATTTAAATTTATTCAATAATTTAAAAATATTTCAACTAGTCATTCTAATAGTTTGCCACATTAAATTCAGAATATTTAATCAAATTGATTTTGTCGAGTTTGAAATCCAGATACATATTTGAAACTTTACGTATTTACATACTACAGCAGTCTTAGCAATGCCATAAAAAGATTTAAAAATTTGAAAATTAAATTTTTTTTAAAATTTTGATTTCAAATTTTGAGAATTCAGTAAATATAATTTGCGTTTATTTAATCGAATTTTAAAATTTTGAAACCGAATTTTACATCGCCGATGGCTAAATTTCAATTTGAATTATTGGATTTTGAAAATTGCACGTTTAAAAATCTTTAAACTTTAATATACATTTATTAAATTTCTATGCTATGCAATTTATATTTATTTAATAAATTGTTTTATTTAACAAACACACAAATAAAATAAAATATCGACCTAATAAATAGAATTAAATTTTCAACAAATACATTAATTATCTAACGAATCCAATTTCTCGTACTTTTAAGAATCAACAACTATTGACAAAAACATGAAATTAATTTTGACATAAATATAATCATCACAGGATTTGATTATTGGTTTTGATGAGGGTTTGGTGAATACACATTGTATTAATCAGCGACCTTTTCAAGGTTTTTTGGTCGAAAGAAGTCATTAGTGACCTCGATTTCAATATTAGTACCGGCATTTAACGCACGTCGAGTGGGCTTTTGAAAGTTTCTGAAAGGTACATTTTTTTTTTTAAATATTTTGAAATCTAAAAGTTTTTAAATGAATATAAAATTTGAAAATTCTAGTTACCAATTTTTCTGTTATAGTTTCTTCAACATTTTAATTCTCTCGAACCAAAAAAAATTCTGAAACGGTCCAGAGGCAACTTTTATTTTAACTATATACAATTATTTCGTTGCACGCTTTAAAAAAATAACGTTCCCACAATATATGCATCGGTTAAACGACTCCTTCAATAATTAGCCGTCTAAATCCCTGCATAACTTTGTAACGTCAAAAAAACACAATTATTGTGTCGTACTGTATAGTATAGTAGATAGCCACAAACACTAGGCTCTGATTTTAGCCTGAAGCATGGCTTTTCTCTATTATTAAAATTCTTCTTTTTACGATTATTTGATTTAAGGATAGAATTTTGAATGTCGATATTTGGTTTGTACTGTGCCACTGCCCAGACAGCCAGTGCTATCAGCTGCCTTTATAATAAATCCCCCAAATTTATTTTTTTTTCGTTAATTTTGTTACTTTTATATTCTGGCTATGATTCATCTTCATTGTGGAGCTGAAAAATCTAGATCTTTTAGATTTATCATGGGTGATAGTTGATTAGATGAATTATCAGAAAAAGATGATAATTGTAAATTGTAAATGTAAGTAGTACTCCATGCATCTACATGCCAGCGTGTATACTGACATTATAAATGGGTCGGTCCATAAGTTCTGAAGCTTAATAGAGAGATCGTAGGGAGATGAAAAATATCTTTTTTGCAGTGTGTCGCTATTGTGATTCGAACTCGGTACCTCTGTTGTTATTGATCACAAATTTTAGTCACAAATTGGTTCGACGTTAATTGGATAAGTCAATTATTATTAAAACCCCATTTATCTGGTGAACTTTGCATATTTAAATACCAAGTAGTATTTTTCATTAAGGTCTGTAGGAGAGAAATTGTTTACCAACTAAAAATGCTGTACATGTACATATTATTCCAAAGTTTTGCAAGTTCTACCCAAATCCCAAATTAATTCCTTATAATCAGGTTTAAAGTCAGTTTTTGCACATATGGATAAAATTAAAAATTTACTTAAAAATCATGTTTTCAGAAAATCTTAAGTCGAAAGCATCGCTTATTTCGTTCAACTGTTTGGTCATTCGTTTGACAGGTTCATTCTCGCCATACACTCTGCGGTGTTGGTTCAATTGAATTAAATTAATCTGCCGAGTTATCTTGGTTGGAATATGAATTGGTGGAATCATCGGTTCATTCTGCAAAACTAAGGATGGGCGGAACGTAACAGCGTCCATTGTCGCGCCTTGATCAGAGATTATTTGCTGCCTGAATAGAGAGGCATTGGATTATACACGCGTCACTCGCTAGATACCGTTCGAAATGCTCGAACACATTTATAGTTTTTGCAAAAATCACCTCTCGATGAATCACCCATTAACTTGGTAATTTTTATTTCAGATCAAGATTTATAACTTCCAGGAAGGAGACAATTGATTTAAAAATTTTAAAAATGGCCATTTCGAAGATCCAAATTTCAAGTCAATTCTAAGACAGCTTACAATTTTACAAACGAGCCTTATTTTTTAATTAGATATTTTAGTAATAAATAAAAAAAAAATGTAGATTAACAGTTTAACGAAATTAGACAAATTCACAGTTTCCTGACTTTTAGAATTGAACGGATGGTGTCTGTTTCATACCATACATATTGCTCATTAGGTTGAGTAATTCATTTTCAATTTAAGAGGTAACTTATTAGTACCCGGACACGAAATTTAGAATCAGCACTTAGTCACTTAGGAAACCTGGAGCATTGCAGGGCCTAATCACATGCATGAAGGAGTATCGGTTGGCACTCGTTGCTCTTATACATGGTTATACAGTGTTTTACAGTTATTTTTAAAACTCTTTGATATACTATCAATTGCTTACGACATAACCCTATCGTTCCGTCGCCTTGGTATCCCACATATTTCACTTGCAGTCAGTGGATTACTATCGCCCTCTGAATCGCGAAATTTGTTAAATTCAAGCAAAATTCTATTTTTCTAAAATATGGTTGAACACTTTCCGCGACTTAGTGTGATTTTCCGTGAAAAGCAACAACAATTATTTACATCAATATAATTTATTGGTGTATATAGGAAAATGTAATTTACCATATTGTTGTTATTGTATGTATAAGAATTATACTCTTGATCGATCACCATACTGTTTGTAATTCATTTGTTTGTTTTTCTTCCTGGTATTTTCTCTCGTTTTTCGATTAAAAATTTTAATGGATTTTCTTTTTACATAATATTTTGAAAATAAAAAATGTTTGTTTATTTAAAAATTAATTTTCATGTTTTATTTTTTATATTCGTTTCTTTATTTTTAGATATCACAGTACATATTTGAAGAAACATTTAATTTACGTTTTGCCGTACCATTTGAACAGCACAACTCAACGGTTTCGGCGCAGACGATGACTAATTTATCGGATGAGCAGCGGCAAAAGATTGAAGAGTTGAATGCACTCGATATTGAATTGTATCGATTTGCAAATCGGCTATTATTTCAAAGGTATGGTGTGGATAATTGTGGGCGATAAATATGTGACTGAACTTTTTTTTTTAAATTTTGTTTTTTAGGTTCGACAAGCTAAAAACAAAGGATGCCGATTTTGAGACACGCTACGCAAATCTAGGTAATTTGGGTGTACGCAGTGGCGTCACCGAATTCAATTGGGACAGTAACATTGAGGAGGAGGGCTCAGAAAAACGCTGACAATACACAATATATAACAGTAATAGTAACAATGATAACGATAAGATAAAAGTTTCAACATTACATGGCCGTAAAAAATAATTTTGGGTTTTAGTTAACCGGATATATCCATATAAATTGTTTTATTTTTATTTTAAACAATTTAATTTGATAATTGTTATTATTTTCCGATCATAAAAATAGAGTGCTTCCTTTAGAAAAGGTACAGTAGGGTACCCGGTCCTTTGTATTTTATTTTGGTGGTCCCCCCCCCGTACAATATTTAATAACAAATTAAAATTCACAACGAATATACAAGCGTACATGTTGAAACTATTATGTACTATTATTGTTAATAATAATAATAATAATAATATAAAAGACAATAAATTAAATTAAAAAAAAAAAATACTACGAGATGATGAAATTACCAAAACGTACTACAACAGAGTGTGTACTAAACAATCAAATTAAGTCTATATCCGTAGCTTAATGGGGTGACAGAGATTACAAAAACAAAAATATTAATAATTTAAGTTTTAATTTTAGTTTAACTCTTATAAATCTACTTTACCAAAATCTAAAACCAATAAAAACTACTTTGCTCAGCTCAGCACGGCGCATCAAACACACTCAAATTAATTTTATATTAAAATTAGATCAGCATTTATATCAAATATTATTATTAATTATGCACAATTTTAAATTTAGTCATAATTAGGCTTCTAATAGTATTTTTTATTAGCGATTTTAATTTATTTTTATGACTGACACTAATTTTAAGGCGATTTTTATTTTTTTTTTAATGTTTTTATTTACTAAGGAGATATCACTTAATTTTTGGAACCAATTTTTAATTATTTTGCACAATATTCAAAGAACGTTATACAGGTAGGCGGGGATCAATTGATATCGGCACCATTTGATTTATAAACTATACCCAAGAGTGACCCAAAACGAAATAACTCGATTTTGTTTCAAGCTTTAATTAAACCTTTTATCATAAGCTTGTTAGGTAGTGAGTTCATTTATTCAATGAGTTCATTTAGTATTTAGTAAATAGATAACTCCTAAATCCTTTAAATATTTTCATTTGGATTTTATGGACAAGCTATGTCGGAAGAAATTAAATACTTCAGTGTTCTCGGTTTCCCCTTCCCTCTAATGGTTTAATTCCCTCTAATGGGTATCACTCGTTCTCATGAAAATTGTTAAACGATCAATTCAATTGAGTCTGCTAATAAATAACTTGGCATTTGATTCTATTTTCCGATAGATAACACGGACCTTGTCTTAGAATTTCATTTTCGTATCGGATTGGAAACTGTATAAATCCAGCTTCCAATATGCAGACTGTCAAATTTAATTCCTCAACCTCCTTTCAATTTTTTTTAAATTTTCTGATTTTCTGAATTTCCAGAACCATCAATTAGGCAATACAATGGCCGTCAATCTAAATTGCTGCTGGTACATATTAACGAATATTTAAGGGTTATTTAAGCCCCTCATCTATTATCACTTTATTGACAGCATCTTTTATTAGATTGAATACAAGTCCTCAAAATATCCATTTAGGGTAGTAATTCCAACTAATTTGGGCTAGGGTGGTCGCAACTAGAATTTCGAAAAATAGTTGCTAAAATTTTCCTCTGATTCATTGATGATCGGTGCAATTCTTCTTTGACACCAGTGTACACAAGTAAACCCGACACTTCACCAAGGAAAGAGTTTTTTCATACGCGGTACCTACTATATTTGTTATCTATACCAGCTATCCATTGTTGTTAAACGCACACAAAACCTCAACTTAGGTGCGAATACTTAACCAAGACTTAACAAAGAAGATTTACTGATCGCTTTACGCTGTCATACATTGAAATTAAGTTGTTAACAAACTGTGATCCTTTTCGCAAATTTGTTCATTAGATTTTAGCCTAATTAAGGCCTGATTTCACTAATATCTGAAACATTAGCGTAGTAATCTTATGAAGCATTGCGAAAAATTTCGAGATGCGTTAAAACGAACGATCGGGGTGACCAGTTAGTGTATTTAACTCCGACTTGTTTTGAACGTTAAGTCTCATCTGACTGAAAATAGACATCGTCCGAAACAGCAATCTCAGGCTTAACAAATCAGTCAAAATCGATTGATAATGCAGTCTATTCACTGTTATGGTGACACTAGCTTCGTTTAAAACAACTAGCTTGTTTCGATTCTAGCCAATCTAACCATCGTATGATGCGTTCCATAGATCAGGCCCTAGAATAGAAACTTGGGCGGCACCACTTGTTACCTCTTTACTGCATTGTCCTTCCGTGGTCTCGAACAGTAGTTTCCTACCTTGGAGGTAGCTGTTCATTATCCGCAAAAGATAGTCTGGTATGCGGAAAACGTTTAATAACGCCGATAACATATCCGAACTTCTCGCCGAATTAAATACGTTCTTAATATCCAGTGTAGTCAGTAACATTAGCTTCCTTGAATATTGATTCTCTTGTTGTGCTATAAGAAAAGCTCTCACAACTTCTTCTACTGCGTCAATAGTAGACCGACCCTTCCTGAAGCCGTATTGTTTATTTGCTAAGTTCCCAGAAGCTTCGATAGCGGCTGTAACCCGTGGTTTTAGTAATCGCTCTAGTAGCTTGCCCGCTGTATCTAGCATATGCAGTGGTCTATATGCTGCTGGAGACTTCGGGTCACCCTTATATTTGTTTACGAGGACCAACCGTTGCGTTTTCCATGGTTAGGGAAAACTCTTTCCTCTAGACAACGATTGTTCATATTTAGGAGATATCTTCTTCATGACTTCCATGGGAACTCCGTCTGGACCTGGTGCCTTATTATTTTGGAGAGGGGCAGTGGCTTGCTGAATCTCTTCCACTGTGAAATCTGCTACACCTTCCGGCATACCGAAACAAGGTGGCCGGTTGTCATTTGGATGATCCGGGAAAATGAATCCGTTTTATTGTCTTAGTGAGTGCGCATTTAGGCGTAGGCAGTTCGTCCTGAGATTTGCTATCTCGTCGGACCACCAATAAACTGCTGCCTTTCTTCCCGTTGGGCCTCTTCTCTTAGTCATCGATGCATCACATGCTTTTTTCACTATTCTCATCGTGAAAGTAGCAATTTTTTCTGGTGATCCGATTTCTCTCAGTATTTTGTCATTCTCCACTTCGATGATAGACGGGAGATTATCCTCGCATAGTTTGGCCACACTTCCAACCATTCCACGGCAAGGGTCATATCTGGGTTGTCGTGATTCTCTCCGTATGCTGAAGTTGGTGTCTTGGTGGTCACTACCCGTGTACTCTTCTGTAACTCTCCATCCCATGATGCCCTGTGCTATAGCCCGGTCTTCTGAATGTTGATACACCACCCTCATTCAAAACCGTGACTTCTAATCTGGCTGTCATCTCCACGATATACCGTCCGCTAGTGTCTGTAGTGCTCATGCCCCATTCAAGCGCTTTTGGGTTGAAATCTCCGTCTATGATGAGAGTACTGTTGAGTTCCCGCGATTTATCCTCCAAAGCGTCAATTTTCGCGCGATTGACTCATTCGGTGTGAAATAACAGCTTACATATGTGATTTCGTTGATTTTGGGCCAAACAAACCTCTTTTCTGTTCCCTGGCCCTCGGCTACAATGGGTTGCGGAGTCCAAATAGCGGATGTGCCAAGTTTATCAAAGTGCCATTCGGCTTCCGCTCATATTGTTCACTAATAATCAGCTGGTTTGCACCTATGTCTAGTCTTATCTGTTCAGGAAGGGCATCCGCTGTTTTACCTCTAAGAAGGTTTCCTTGGAAAACCATCATTTAATTTGATTTTTTCCTCGCTTCGTCCCGCCTGAATATTTGGCAGGCGCATTTGGGTACGTGTTTAATTCCTTCAAGCCCAATTTCTAGTTCCTCGCAAAGAAAGCATTATGCGTGGTCCTTACAATCCTTCAATGGGTGACCCTTCTCACCGCATTGAATACACATCCCTAGCTTCTTTCTGTCAGGGCCTTCGCAGCTCTCTCCTTAGTGGTCATATCCGAAACAAACGTAACACCTGGTTACAACAGTTTTCCGCAGGACTCTGCAGTAGAGCCATCCTATTTTAATACGAACTATTCTAAGGAGCTCCTTGCCTGCTCGTGAACCGATCTCCACGAAAGCCGTCTTTTGTTCCCTTCTATTTGTTTTGGTGAGTGATACCTTTAAGGTTTCTCTTAATTGCCTATTTAACATTCATCTCGGTGGTTAGGCATTCCAGATCTCTGTTAGGGCATTGCAGAAGTTTTCCTTGTGGACGGATTATGCTCCAAGTTCCACTAGGACATCACTCATTCTGGTGCGTCGTACGGATTTGGTTTCAGTATTGGAATCTTCCGGCTTAGCACTATCCCTTATCGTTCCCAGGACATCTGCGTAGGTCTTACTCTTTCCAGTTTTAATCAAAAGGGCATCCTGTTTTCATTTCCTTCTTCGGAAAAGAATTAATTTCCTTCTTTTTGCCTTTTTACGGCATCCGATTCCGCAGAGCTGGATGCGGTTATTTTGCTTACACCCTCTGGGTGTTTCAACATTCTTTTTCTTGTGTTGTTCCACATTATTCCCGGCTACTGTGGATATTTCTTGTTTAGTTCGCACAGATGACCGGTTTGATTGTCGCTCTGCTGCCATCCAGCTGTTTTTATAGTAAGTGATGATATCTATCGCCTCCTCTAATTTTTTAAGGCCAGTCTTCACATCGTTTGAGATGTTTCGTTGCCTATTTTGTCGCCGACTTCATTATGCTAATATAATTTCCCTGTACTTCATCTTCTTCACCTTTCCTCTTATTGGTTATATATGAGAGCTATGGCGAGGCGTGGTGTGTCGACTCATCTACATTTTTACTGCCTTTACCTCCTTTTGTAGGCAGCTTCTCGTTCCTCCTATTTGGGGGTCGAATGGGGGATGCTGCACCGTTTTCCTTCTTCTTGCTAGTCGTTCCTCGGTTATCGAGTACCGGTAGGTTCACGAGTGATTAGATACTTGGGGGGCGATCTTGGGAGGGCATTGCTTCTCTTGAAAGGGTCCAAAGACTGTAGGGTTTCGTTCACGACGCCTACCCAGTCCTTAGACGTTCCTGGTTGCGTAGGTATAAACTGACTTGTCGAGTGATCTGAATTGAGAGCCAAGTGGTCCACCCATTACATCGTGGATCCCGCTCGTTCGCTTTTACCCGTCGCAGGTACTGGGGATCCGACTTCCTGCACAATAGTTTTTCTTCCTTTGGTGAGCCTCTTGTTTTGGGAGAGAGACGCTGTTTGAAACCGCGTCTACAGTGAGCAGATGCTATGAAGCAATAGTGGTTTGTTAATGGTGCCACTGCCATGTTAGATGGTGTCAAGCATTATTAGGAATTTAATGAAACTGGGCCACATATCTGGAGGCCGATCGTCTTTCAGCCACCTGTCGACACCCCTGGTAGCTGAGTTTCGCCCGACGCCAATATACAGATATGACAACTGTTGATTCGTGTAATCCAACTTCGATCTTATTATTGTCCAGTTTGATAAGACCTATGTTATCTTGTTATACCGTTTATAACGAGTCGAGCCTTATACTGTATGAGTTTGTTGGTCACATATATTTTGTTCGGAATCTCGGTTCAATTAGAAAATGGTATTCGCCTACATCGCATCCATCCCGAATTATTTGCCATTTGGTTGTGTGTCGTATATATTTCGTTTTCTAAAAATAAATTAATCTCACAGTTTTAATATCCAATAAAAGCGTATTCTGTTGTTTTCGAATTCAACTTTTGTTGATTTTGCTTCCACTTCAATTCCCTTTCGGTAATTTATTCTGGGTTATAGTGGACGATTGATGACATAAACTCCTCTGGCAATTGTTTTAGCAAACCCACTCCAAAATATTTTTAGTTTGTATAGCTGCAACTTGTAAGGAAGCCTTTACTGTTTTCCCATAATTAAAGGGGACAGTGAACTTTTACTCATAATTAAAATAATTTTTATAAATTCTTTGATCACCGCCTATCGTAATACACCATTTTATATTAACCAAAATAAAAGATCTTTTCGTTACAAATACATAGTTTTTAACATAAACTGAACAAAATGGTGACCTCACATATTGAAACGTGCCATGTAAACGAATATTTTTGCTTAAATCCTAAGTTTATAGTTTATTCTAAGTATACGATTAGCTTGACTAGTTAGAGATTTTTTTTTCTGTATTTTATAAATTTTTAAATTTAGGTGTTATTTATTTAAAAAAAAAAAAAAAAAAACTTAACTAACAATAGTGTTAATATAAATATAATTATAAATATAAGTATTTTTTGTTTTTAGAAATAAATATTTTATTGAAGCTATAAGTTAAAATAAATAAATTTAAAAAAATATTACACTCAACCAAAGACTATATAACGTAAAAACAAATTAAATAAAAAAATATAAAAATTAATTAAATTAGAATTAATATTTTTTAATGTACAAAAATCGTAAAATTAAAATAATTAATTAAACAAAATGAGATAATTTAGTATTAAATAAATTAAAAAACAAAAAAATGAATGAAACTATAAACACCAGCCAGATAAAATATTAATAACTAAACTAAACAAACAGATTCTACATAATTAAATCAACGAATAAATAATTAAAACAAATAATTCACTTAAATTGTCACACACAAAATATTTTCGTAATATCACGTTATTTGTTTGGTTTGCAGAGTCACGTTTATCAAAAAATTACATTAGATATATACAATAATATAATCGATATTAAATCGAGGGGTTTGTGAAACCCTCACCGCAGCTATATACACATTACAATACATAATGAGTACTCGTAACAAGGACTTATTTAGTATAGAAAGTCAAAACGTATAATTATTTATGTATTATAAAAAAAATATAAATTCCCGTCCTGTTTGTTTTATCGTCTTTTGGAATATTATAATAAAATACACAAGAGAGATCACTGAACAAAGCAATTCTTATGATTTACTTACTATATATATTTATATATATATATATATATATATATATATATATATATATATATATATATATATATATATATATATATATATATATAAAAAAATAAAAATATATATATAATATATATATATATATATATATATATATATATATATATATATATATACATGTATATATATATAAAAATAAAAAAAATGGTATTCACAAAGTTTTAGATAGCTTAGAAATAATTAGAATTGTTTTTATAAAATATATTTATTGTATTTTAACAAAAAAAAAAAAAAAAATATATTAAACATGTAAAAAACCGAAACCGACAACTCCACCAAAATAATGCAGACTTAAAATAAAAATATAATTATTTTTAAACTCTTACTTACATTATATATAAAAAAAATCAGCACCTTTTTTAAAATCACACCAAAACTCGCGAGCATTTTTTTTTTTTGTATTAATTAAAATTTTATTACAATCATCAGTCTAATTACGAAAAAACAAAACAAACAATTCTAATCAATTTATTTATAATTAAATATATATAAAAATATAAATAGATTAATTTTATAAAATTAATGAGTAACATAATTTAAATTATTTTTTATTTCAATCAGTTTTTTTGTTAGTTTTGTAGGAGTGAAAATTGTAAAACAAATGAATTTGATATACTTAGATATATTTTCCGATTAGTTTTATTTTTTTATTAATTTTAAAAATGAAAACACAAAAACAAAATGAAATTAGATATTAACTAAACAAAAAAAAAAAAACATAAAAAAATTATATATATTATACAAAATATATTTGAATAAAAAAAAAAATGTAATAAATTAAAATGGTTCTGCATTTTATGAAACCCCCAAGTTTAAAATTCTGTTTCAATTTTTGTAGTGAAAAATTTTACGAGACGGGTACTCGGAAACCCAGTACCGGCGACTGTGCCGAGTGGGGTCCCAGACGCCGAAATCCAACAACCACAATGCTGTAGTACACCACCTGGGCACTACAGTAGATGCTGCGACCAGCGATGGGCATTTACGCGTCATCTATTAATTTCTACGTGTCGATAACCCGTAGACAACGTAGAGAGTGTAGACAATTCGTAGAAAACGCCGATACTGTAAACGATTGATACAGATATGTAGTGATCTAGTTTAAAATTACGGTCGCCAGAATTGTTTTAGGTTTAATGCGATTCGGTGGGACAGTATTAGAATATTAGTTCAGCAGTATTGCTAACATCAAGGTTTATTCTAGATCTACCGAATTATCTTGCAAAATTAGTTGTTTAAGATGCTTTCGATTTTATTATCTGTAAAATAATATTTGGGAAATCAATGAGCATCCCCTAAGCAACAGCGTTATGTATCGTGTCAAGGGCTAGATGCACATGAGGCTATACATTTGCTCAATAATGGTTGACCAGAATACCGAGCACATGAAAAGAGATATCGAGATTTAAGTTAAATTAAACGAATGAATATATGTTAATATTTCAGCTGAATATGAACAAAATTTGAGGGCAACTTTAAATTATATTTAAGCGTATTTGAGTGGATTTTCGTAAGTAAAATTCCATCAAAAATTCTAGTTTGGGCTTGAATCAAATTTTAATTATAATTTAAAAAGTATTTCACCGTTATAAAGTGATTTTGCAATATTTGAAAAAATTAGAAATTGTGTTTGAGCTTTTTTTAAGGATTTACTGAAAACCAATTTCGGTCCATTTAGTTTTTAATATTATCCGAGGCAGAGCTATTGGCCAATACCGTGGGATTGACCAGTGAGATAATTCGTGAGAGATGGTGTGTCTCTGTGTATTACAGGAACGAAAATCGAAAGGTATGTTGCCACGTACGATTCCACAGAATGTTTTTTACGTTCTGCATTATTTGTTTGTAAAATCTGATTTAACAAACGCATACATTCAAACAAGTGGAAAAACAACGACCTTTGACCGCGTTAATATTTGGTGTGCGTGATAAGAGATGACAAATTGGTTTGTCCTATTTTATTGCAGAGACAACAATTCTAATATACAACATAGACGATATCGACAACAATTTTTAATGATTTTGTAAACTAGATTAAAACAATGGTGACCAGATTTCTTTAGTATAACGTTATACGATACGGTAACAGTTTCAAAATATCAAACTTATCCTCTCAGAAATTTAAGTTAGGTTACATAGTTTTTAAATTATTATATTCCATGATTTATCTCGTTTCTTCGCATAAGAATTTTTACAAATACAACTGTAATGAACAAGCTTACAACGCTAAAATATCGCAGGTTATTGACGTTGTCTTAGTTGTCGACGTTAACACAAAACATTGCTAAGTTTAATCTACATAATATTTTACGTGTCGACAACCGTGTTGCCCATCCCAACCGTGTCGGACTGGACCCTAAAGAAGAAAAATCTTCCAGGAAGAATAAGAAAAGAAAAGCTGAATCGTCACCTGAGGCTGAACAACTAAATATAATGGAACTACAAGTACCGAATCAAAAGTTCCGGTATTGCAACCGAAAGAAAAACCAACCCCCTCCCCCCAATAATTATTGTGGGCGTAACCAGAAATTTTACCATTGATGAAATCGGTTAGTGACAAAGAGAATAAAGGTAACAGCGCTTAAAAATAATGTTTGGAAAACTAATACTCTGGACTCAGATACTTATAAAATCTTGTCTATATGAAGTTGAATACCTATGAGTACAATCATGCTCAACGTATGAGAGTTATGGCAAGAGGTTTACATCATACTTGCTCAAGCAAAGAAATAATGGAAAATATTAGATGCTCTTAAAATATTAGAATCTTTGAATATTGTTAAAAAAAAACAGTTATAAAACATTATGAATGCGGTCTTTTGTGTTATATTATAAATAGAATATTTTTAATGTCTGTGCGAATTTACAGAATTTTAGGACTCGCCAGTGAATTTTAAATACAATTATTTAATGAAAGCGATTGAAACGTTTTGGAAGCGATTGAAACGTTTAAGGAGTGGATTAAAAACGCCAAAAATGGTATTTTCTGTTACCAATATGCAAAACCGATACAACGGCACTAGGTTGGAAGATCCAGAGCATGTCTGTGCCAAATTTAAGCCAAATCGGAAAACTAAATTTTTTTGCATTTTTTTTACCAATGCTATAGCCTTGAAAAATATAAGCTAACCAGACTTTTGCACTGGAACATTTATAACTTTTGTTCCAATTAATGAATTTGAATGCGGTCTTTTGTGTTATATTAAATAGAATTATTTAATGAAAGCGATTGAAACGTTTAAGAGGCGATTGAAACGTTTAAGGAGTGGATTAAAAACGCCAAAAATGGTATTTTCTGTTACCAATATGCAAAACCGATACAACGGCACTAGGTTGGAAGATCCAGAGCATGTCTGTGCCAAATTTAAGCCAAATCGGAAAACTAAATTTTTTTGCATTTTTTTTACCAATGCTATAGCCTTGAAAAATATAAGCTAACCAGACTTTTGCACTGGAACATTTATAACTTTTGTTCCAATTAATGAATTTGAATGCGGTCTTTTGTGTTATATTAAATAGAATTATTTAATGAAAGCGATTGAAACGTTTAAGAGGCGATTGAAACGTTTAAGGAGGGGATTAAATCCAGAGCAGAAATACTTTCTTTCGTCTCACATGAGACAACTGACGGACCCGTCACCAATTGAGCCTTTTGTGTTAGTAAACTGAATATATTAACTGAATTTTTGTACCGTATATACTTACCGATTTTTTAATTTTTTTATTTTTAGATCCCCCCACGCTTCTCTTGACTTATGCGCCTACTCTAAGAATATTAAAAAGAAATTGAAGACATTATTAGCCTCGAAATTGTGTCAGCTTATTTGTTAAGTATGGGACAGGGTGGTAGCGGTTGATGACAGGCAACCGTTACAGATTGCAAAATTATTTTCGCATACAGTTCTGGAATATGGCCAACTGGAATGCGGAACTAGGCTATCCCTTGTTTTGGAATACAACACGAATTATAAATGGAACTTCAATCTGCTAAAATAAAACAAATTACTTTCTGATTATTTATTTAATCACTACAATTAATTAAATAATTTTATTACAAATTTTTTTCAGTTTTCATGTTATTACAAATGATGTTGTTTTTTTTTAATTTTTAATTATTTTATATAATTGTAATATAATAATATTTATGGTAATTATTAAATTGTTTAAAATTGTTTTTAATTAATTATTAATTATTTGTGTAATAATCATAATAAATAATTTTAATTTTAATTTTTTTTTTGTGGGCAGGGAGACACTTGATGGAATTTATTTTGTATATATAATTGAATTAACAATAAAATTGGTTTTAAAAATGGTTTTATAATAAATACATAGTTGAAAAAAAAAACAGTTTACTTTATTTTTATATAATATTATGTGCAAATTAAACATTTAATAAAAATAATTACTTTTATATAAATATATTAAAATATAATTACGTGAATGTTGCGTTGTTCATTAATTTATTTTTTTTTTTAATTAATTTAAAATTTTAATTTATATATTTTATTATTATTTTATTTAATTGTTTTTTGTTTAAGACTGAATTTCTAATTTCGGTAAATTTTTTATTTTTATTTAATTTTCGTTTTACGTTTGTTGAGGCATGGATGAGGGCAGTTTCTGGTTTTTGAGCGCGATTATTATTATTTTTATTTTTAAACGGTATATTTGATATAAATGATAACGTATATAAATAAAAAAACAAGCGCGATCATTTTCTTATCTTTAAATACATTTAAAACGAAACAAAAAATTAAGTTTCGTTGAACCATAAAATTATACAAAATTTTAATTAAGCGTATCTCATTTTAACACAAAAAAAAAAGGTTAAGTTCGGATTAACTATAAATATTATAATTTATAATTATAATTGTTGGTTTGGTCTATCTAAAATAAAAAATTAATTAAGTAATTTTTTTTTGTTTTCATTTTAAGATTATAAAACGAAAAATTTCAAAAAGTTACATTTTTTGTTAATTTATTACGTCACTTTTTTGATTATTTAAATTTTAGTTTTGTTAACTTTTCCGATTAATTTAATTTTTGTTTTAAAAATTATTTATTTTTTTTTTATTACTTGATTTCTATCAGTCTTAAAACCCCAGTTTTTCAATTATTTTTTAGTTTTTAAATTTATTTTAATTTTTTTTTTTGTTTTTTTTTTAATTAAAATTTTTAATTTTGTTTCATTTCATTGTTTGTTTTATATAAAACTAAAATCCAATAAAAACATTAAATAAAAACGTTTCCAAATCAGTATTTGGTTTTGGGCTCGCTGTGGGACTATAATGTTCCAAGAGGACATTCTAATTTTTTTGTAAATTAGTTGCTTCGCCTAATTTCAATCAATGACTTACAGTCCTCTACCATAACGGCCAAGGGAATCAACTAAATGTAGCCACGAAAATAAAGATAGGAATAAAACTTCGTGAGACACATCAAAGTACCACTATAAGATATTTGTTATGACATATTGGACATCTCTAGACAACCAGCGAAAAAGCACTGCAGTAAACAGATCGCAAGCTTTAGCAAGCGAAGTAGGTGCGTTCCTGCAACCACAACGGGTTCCAAAATGCGAGAAACTATAATCAATTCTCGATTAAAATACAGATTGGTTTGTGAGATTGAAAAGTTGCGATTTTACCTATTTTACCTATAGGCGACCGATAACTGATCACGTTGACTTTAAACGACACATCCGCATGGGTACATCATAGGAAAAGGAAGATCAAACAATTAATGAAACCTCCCCACTGGCAGGCCGGAATGCCTCATCTAGAAGCCCTGGAAACTGGCTAGTATTCATAATGATCACAGAAACGATCACTAGAAAAATAAATACAAACCGGCAAACACAAATATCGACCATTAGCTAATCGCAGACAAACACGAATTTCAAGGTTACTACAATTAGAAAAGGAAATGAATCGGCATAACAACATCAAGATACTAGGCCTCAGTGAAGTAAGATGAAAAAATAGTATGGAGAACTTCAAGCATTGGTAATCTGATGTTCTCTCGTAAAACAGACCCACGCGAACAAGGCGTGTAGGCATAATAACAACAGCTAAAGGTAAGCAGGCACTAATGCAAGATTCCATTCGAAAATACGAAACACAACAATAAATCAGTGATATGCACCTACAGAAGCGGCAGATGACATAACAAAAGATAAATTCTACGATTCTAGTACTCACCGAAACGACCTCAAAATTTTCCAAGGAGATTTCAATCCTAAAAATTGGAACCAATAATAACAACACAGGCATGTTGTCAATTATGAGTAAATGTGCGCTAGGTGTTACACGGAACAACAATGGAGATAGACTCATCGACTGCTGTGTTACAAACCGAAGTCAGCAAATTCTCACATAAAGAAATGCACAAATACACTTAGACATCCCCGGATGGCAGAACCAAGAATCTAATCGACCATGGACTGGATAATAGTAATTCCTAACCTCCCTGAGAGATGTCAGAACAAAGGATCTATCTGGTCAAACCTTAACTTTAACCAGACATCAGCAACTAAATAGGTGGAAAAAACACTTTAAGGATAACTGTGAAGAAAATTACGAGCTCCCAGATGGCAATTATAACGAAACTATCAACACCCCCATCCACCAACGGAGCGAGAAGTGAGATCTGCTATCCAGAAGCTAAAAAACAATAAGGCCGCTGGCACAGACAAGATACCAGCTGAAATATTCAACGTTTATAGCACCAGAAACTTTAACATTACTTGATATATAGAATACAGCGAAAATTCGACAGAAATGGAAAGAAGGTTTGACCATAACAATCCCAAAGAAAGGCGACTTAAGAGAATCCACAACTGGCGAGGCATATCCCTCCTCAACAGCACAATAATAGTATTAACGATGATCATTTTCGAACGAAACTCTTCATCAATCAACCTACACCTGAGAAATGAACAAGCCGGTTTTAGGCCAGGTAGGATCTGTACAGATCATTTAAACGCGATCCATATCATACAGAAGCGGCAGACCTATCACATGAAGTAGGTCTCAAAATCATCATCAGTAAATTAAAAACCATGAGACTGTAAACGAACATTGGTACACCAATCACCATCAACATCACGCCCCATCACGTTTCATTGCTTTTCTTTGAATGTATTATTTGTGTCAGTGTTCAATCTGTTGATGTTAAACTTCCTCCGATATCACTCTGCGGCAAACAAAGCAAACAAACATTGTGTTCGAAATAAAAAAGCGCAAGTGGAAATGGATTGGGCCGCACACATTGAGCAAAAATCCGAATGACATAATACGGATGTCATTAGAGTGGAATCCACAAGGAAAACGTAAAGTGGGCAGACCAGCTATAACATGGAAAAGAACGATGCTAGCCGAAGCGAAAGAACTCGGTAAAACATGGGGAGAGCTGAAAGTAATAGCCCCCAACAGAACCAGATGGTCCAGCCTAGTGGACGCCCTAATATGGTTCCTAAATTAGACACAAAGGAAAAAAACACACGGAACAAATACTGGACTACCATTGGCCTAAGTGACACCGTCTGGCAAAGAACTCTAATAAATTTGGATTTCTATCGAAGTAGGTAGGATGCACTGCTAACCCAAGAAGAAGGTTATCCTGAAACGATTTTTTATAACATTTCTTCATTGTACATTAGTTTCCCTGCTCAGGCAATTAAAGCGCTTTATTTACCATGAGGACCAGGCACTTGATTTGGCAGTTTAAAACTAATATATTCCAAATCCCACTGCAGACTATTATACAAATCATGAAACACCGCTGTCCTTGTTGGCATAGTTAATAGGGTCCTTGTTCTGGTAGGGAGTTTACTAGGCTGTACTATCTTACTATATGTTGGGGCCATTCCTTTAATTTCCACCCATCAATCCCCATGTCTTTGCTGGTCTTCCTACATTTTATTTAAGTTGCGGGTACCAGTCCAGTGTTATTCTGGTTACATCGTATGCTGGTGTCCTCTTCTTATTTCAATCTCGATGTCCAACTGGTTTGTTTTCCTGTGCAGTTCTGTGTTGGATATTCGGTCAGAAGCATCTCAGTATTTTTTGGAAAACATCTATAACTTTCTTATGATTCGCTCAGTGTGTTTCCACTTCTCACACCCATACAGTAGTACCGATTATAAACACGAGTGGAACATTCGTATCTTGACCTTGCGTGATAGGATAGAAGAATTTCAGATTTTATGCGTTTGCTTATGTCTACACTTCTATTTCACCTGTTTTGCTACTGTGCAACAAAGGTATAAAAATTCGTTTACATTTTCAATTTGTACCCTGATTGATGTGCATTGAAGTGGTCATATTTGTGTTGAGTCTCATCGTCTTGGTTTTCGAGATGTTTATTTTGAGATCAACTTCGTTAGCTAGATAGGCATGTGTTATCTACATAGTCTAGATCATTGAGTTTAACTGTTAATCCTCATTGGATACCATTGGGGGACGTGCTATCTAATTTCCACATGACACTGTCTAATACTATCAGGCACAGCGTTAGTGAGATTACGCATATCTGCGTTACTCCCCGAGTGTTACAGTATATTTCGGTTTGTTTGACTTTGAATTGAACTCGATTTTTAGCATCCCGATACATTTCTTGCATGAGTTCACAAATCTTCTTTGGGAAGTGCCCAGTTCGCAAAGTGGTTGCCATATTATTTATTGTGTCAAATACGCGTTCGAAATTATCGAAGAGCAGCTATAATGGAGATTTCCATTCATTGGATTTTTCTATGATGATACGAATTGGGTTGATGTGATCAGTGCAGCTTTTTCCTGGTTTGAAACCAGGTTTGCTTGTTTCTTAATTTTGCATGAATCGCAGGTGAGATTCTGTCAAGGATGATCATTGCGGGTATTTTTATTGTGGTGTTGAGGAGGGTGGTATCATTCCATTTCTTTGGTATTCTACCAGAATTTCACACTTCTTGTGTTAATGGTGTTAATGCGCTTGCAGTTAGCAGATGTATTGAATTTGATTATTTCGGGGGCTACGTTGCCTTCTCGGTGATACTTTTAATTTCCCGCTTCTTTGATGGATAGGTGTTGATAATTTCGTTATCGGTGCCAGTTGATAGTCTGAGATTCCTTTCATCATTCATTAGTTGTTAAGACTTGAGCCGAAGCGTCCCTTATATAAGTGGTATATGTTGGTTAATTTACCCGTAGCCTTTCTTTCTTATATGTATGTAGTGCCGGCATATTTTAGTTTACTGCAGCTTTTGAGCAGCCTTAAGAATATCCTTTGTATTTATTGCCTTCGGACATTCCTTGCGATTTTCTTTACTTGACCTGCTTTATCTTTTCGTATCTGCGTTTCACCTCAGTCGTGTCTTGTTTGGTAGCTGCGACAACGTTCCTCAATTTTCCCCCATGCAGCTTCATTCTTTCGCTGTTCCATAATGGTGGCTTCATTTCTTTGGAGATTAAGTTGGAGCGTTCCACTGAAGGTTTCCAATATGGGTATTGAATTTCTCCCAATTTGTCTTGATGAATTTTACAGCGGTTGAAGTTTGACGGGCAATTGTCTGACATCCTCTCTGCTACTATTGTGGCCTGTAGTTGTTCATATAAACTAAACTTTTGCGTCATCTGCATTTTCATTAGGGCACAGCACTGAATTGTATTCTTATTCTTGATGGGATTATTCTTGTAATGATTATTCTGAGGTTCTTATTGGTTTCCATTCCGTCAAAGCTAAGTTTTGCACACGTCTCTACCCGAGAATATCATATAGTTTTCGTTGCTTGTATGTAGTTCTCCACTGTCCTTCATCTGATTTCACTAAGGGCTAGAATCTCGATGTTATATAGCGCTTCATTTCCTTTCCTACTTGTGCTAGCCTTGATGTTTCTCTTACAGTTGTGATGTTTCCATTGTCCGATTCGTGTTCATGTGCGATAGCCATGGGTCGATGTTTGGTTTTGCCGGTTTGTGTTATTTGTTCTTCTGGCAATCGTTACGTTTCTGTAATCATTTGGAGTTCAGATTAATAAATGATTAGTCCATCGAATTTTAGCCAGTTTCCAGGGCTGGTGGATAATATATTCAGTGGCCTACCAAGAGGGAGGTTTCGTTTTCAGTTTAATTTTTTCCTTTTCCTTATCAAACCTCGCATATGGTAACTTGAATTCTATGATAACTGGATTTCCATTTAATATTTAAATGGAAATCCAGTTGCTCTAGTAACCCCAGTCTTAGCACTTCCCATAATCAAGTATTAAAGACAAAATAAACTAAACACAAATTCCTAGTGTTTACCAAAATATCTTCACTCCCTGAATTAATAGATTTCGAAAGATTCTAGTCACCTCAATAGATTAAAAGGACCATAGGTATATGTATATCGCTTCAAGAGCACAATTGTAAAAAATTGGTACATCCAAGTCACGGTGTGCTGAACTCGTAAGCGCCCAAATATGTAGCATAGCCAGCAGCTGTCATTGAAAAAAGTGGAATTTCCTATATAGCATGGAAATTGGTGACCCTCACCTCAGAAAATTTGTCATTTGTAACTGATACCCTCAACATTGAAACTTGATTGCGTAGGACGGGTCTTAATAGTAGGACGGCCTTAAGAGTTGTTGTACTACAGAGTGTTAACCGTTAAGTATTATTTCGAATTTTGTCAGTTCATATTTGGCAATTTTCATATTTGGAAAACTACGTGAAATTTTGAGTAGAATGATGTGCCATCAAATTCCACTATCGTTTAGTGCATGATTTTGAAGAAACATGTTTTGTAGCAGGTAAGTCGAGGCCTGGGCCACAACTTACGAGAAGATCAGCTGAAATGCAGTGATTGTATTTGGTCTAGAGGAATAATTAGCCATTTTTTTTTTAAGATGAACGTGGTGTTACTGTAGTTTTTACCGGTTATTTTGATACCAGGATTGGGAATTTTTGGGGTTTGCTTTACATGTGGCTCTAACAAGACTGGCCTTTTTCACAAATACGACTAATGTTGGAATGGAATTACTGTGAGAGCTCTTTCCATAAAAAAATATATTAAGGCATGATCATGTTGATTTAGTTCCCCGGTTGCCACTTCTTTTGGTGAGGACGTCTTGAATACTCGTCTGTGATAAAATGGAGAAAGACACCAAAACTGCTCTCTATACTACGACCAGTTTCAGTTATATATAATAAAACCAGATGGTTCTTGGAGAGCTTATATATAGCGAGGGAATTCCTGGAGTTTTTCATTGAAACCCACTTCGCAGAAAGCTTTGACGACTCGACAGAGCCTGTGTAGTATACAATTGTGCACAGAACATATTGTGGACGAAAAAAATGGATCCTATGGGCGCTAAATGTTTTCAAACATTATAAATTGTCCAGCCCTGACTGCACACACAGCTGCAAATTCAAAACAACTGGACGATTACTCTGGCTGGTAATCTTCAAAGAGTGTTCTTCAAGGCTCTATCAAAATTTTGTAAGTCTGTTAGATGTGTGTTATATTCGGTCAAAGATAATCTTTAAGCAAATCCACTATTAAAGATAGTTAGTTAGATCAAGCTAAACTGCAAGCCTATATCATTACGGTAAGAGTAAATAAGTCCACTATAGCTGTGTACTCATGCATGAACGCCATGAGGTCTGATAATCGAGCAGACATACTGCCCCTACATCGCCGTAATGACTTATGTGCGGAGTGAGTGCGTGGTGACCAGCAAAGAAATTATTCCCCGTCTTCTTCTGGTCACTAATTTTAGTAAGCAGATGGTGGCAATTATATAGCTATGCGACTCTCAGCTGTATCTCAGTTGAAATTTCTTCAAATCGCGAACTCGACGTACCTCGCCGACAATTTAGTTAGCAAATTTTGATTACAGCACACACCATTTTTATGCTTCGATAACTCATTTGGGAACATGAAATAGAAATTTAGAGGACCGGGTCAATTCAGAAACTATGTATAGATAGAGGTCCACTTAGAACATTACATATCTCACCCAATACTTAATTTGATTGGGATAACAAATAAATTGGAATTGATATTTTTAGTAAAATTGTATATCGATTTGTCACTATAGATTGTTACATTTTTGATTTTTATAAATTTTCTAAATTTGTTTTTGTGATTAGAAGCCATTTTCTATATTTTATTTTTGTGTTCTCTAGACTCTAGATTGTTCTAAAATTAGATGAAGAATAAAAATTGCTATTTTCGTTTTTGATTACTATTTTGATATCGTTATATAGTTAATTATTATAGATCACAAGTTTTTTACACATCCGGTCAAATATCATCCAGATATTGATATCATTGAGATGTAACTAGCGTTACATGTGGATAATAGCAGTAACTGCGTGATTGTATTCGACGAGATGTATAAAAAACTTGACATTTTTAGTCATCTATAAACAGAGTTATTTGGATAGCCTTGCATATCACTCAACACTTTTAGTTCTACTATCATCCGCCCTTAATTGAGGTGCAAATTCCTATATACGCCCTAAAAATTTACAGAGACTAAATGTTGAATGATACGGAAGGTGTTCCAAAAACATTAATTACTTATAATTAAAATTAAATTTAATTAGAAAAACATAAACACTTATATTGTTTTTTATAAAACATTTCGATTTGAGTTTTCACACTTTTGACAGGCTACGTTACGCTATTAACCATAAGGCGGCTACCAAACAATAGTTTGTGGCCTATGTATTACCGTCAATTAATATTTAAAAAACAGTTTTGTAATGTCATGCACTTTGTGATTAATAATTTGTATAGTGGGTTGAGTTTTGTGGTCAGGATTATTAAATGAGGAAGAAAATCGGTGCGGGACAGTCCTTATTTGAAAATATGCTAGAAAATATTTTGCTTTGGTGTATCAAGTTTTATATCTGCAGATAGTTAGTTTTATTAACAAAGAAAAACCACTTTGATAAGTTTTAAGTCAAGATAACTGGTTTTGGAGTATTGTAACTATGAGTCAAAATTGACACAAATTCAGTTAACTACTTTCTCAAAAGGACCACAAAAATGTTTCTTTGACAGTCGATATGGAAATTTGTTAAACGATTAAGCCTATCAAACTCGATTTTTGCTTGAAGAGATGTGTTTGCAAAATTGTTTTGCTAAATCTGGATTCAAATAATTAAATTTTCAGAAATTTAATTCAAAACGTTTGAACAGAGAAGCTAGTTTGGGACTTATAAACACTATAGTATAGAACCTGCTTGTATTATAATTTGGCTTAAAATTTGGAAAGGCATGTAAGTTTGTTTTAGGAACTTAAGAAAATTAATTGAGAAATTTGAGTGAAATTTATAACAAAATTTCTTTAAGTTTAAAGAGAATTTGAATAAGTTTGGAAAGTGTTGGGAATGAAGCTGAACACATATATAACACATTACATATAATTTTTGAATGTTAGCTGGGTCACATTTTCTAGTAGTGCCGCCCATAGACACAGACGTTATGTAATTTTAGTATTATCGGAATCTGGGGAACCGAATCTGGATCTATGAAAATTTAAAGTTTTGACCTTCTTGAAGACTATACATACTTCCCTATTTTGTATCGCAGTAATAACTAAACTTAAAGCTACTGAGTCAAAGTAGACGACGCCAAAGCCATTCAGCTTATAATATTTCAAAACGATTCTGCAAAAACGAGCTTTGAAATTCTTAGGATTGTCAAACTTGGACTTGTACTTGGGACCAATAACGAGTGTCGTGCCGGGTCAGCGGTTGCAAATATAACAGGTAGATCCGTATCATATAAATTACAAGTCCTACCAATTATTCTTTACTGGTCTTCCTGGTAAAGGTTTTTCTAGTTAAGCAGATTCTAGTAGAGCCCATTCCAATGGTGTCTTTCTCAATGTTTACCCCTTCTATATCCATTTTTCTTTGCTATAATCTCCTTTCTCAATTTCGTCTAATTTCGTTTTCGCAGAATATCTTTGTTTGTGTTTTTGTTCGGCCGGAAGCATTTGATTGACCGTCTGAGGCATTTGTTCAAAAATACCTGAAGTCTTTTAGTAACTTTCTGTGTATGTTGCACCTTTCACAGCCATACTGCATTATTTACTGTGGTAGGTCTGATTGCTTTTGTAATTTCTGCTGCATGTTGACGTGCTAACACAAGCAGGCATATCTCATCTGCTAGTCAAGTTCATTGCGCCTTCTAATTGGATCGCACTCCATGTCGTTTGGTGATGCGTTGTCTAGCTTGCGCATGACACTATCCAATACTATGAGGAAGAGTAATGGTGATATTATAAATCCTTGTCTGACTCGTTGTGTATTTTAGTATATTACACTTTGTTTTCTTTTGTGTTGAACGCTATTACCAGCATCCTGGTACATTTCTTGGATGAGATCGGCTAGTTTTCTCGGATCGGATGAGCGTTCGAAATCCACTATACAGCTTTTTCCTGGTGCGAAGCCAACCTGTTCATTTCTTATATGTTGGTTACAGTTGGCGAAATTCGTCCTAAAATGACCATTGCTAATACTTTCATAGTATTTTTGGGGAGGGAGGATTATGGTTAAGCCCTCTTTCGATTTTGTCACTTACAAATAGTGGTGTTAGTGGTTGTCAGTTCCAATCGCTTTGTTATTCTTAGTTTTTGGTTGTTTATGGTTAGGATTTGCCCATATACACATCCTTTATTGGTGGAATATTTGTAAGCTTTCTGGTGACCCTTCTTACACATTGAAATTATGCGCGCATAACCCTATTTGCTGCTGCTGTTTTGGCAGTCAATGACTTCTGTGCATTTTTTACAATCGCTCCTGACCGTTTGATTTACTTGACGGATTGTATCTTCATATTTCTTTCTAGCTTCCGCTGCGTTTTGATTAAATACTTGCACTTTCAGTTTGGAGGCGTTCCTCAATTCTGATCCATGTATCACTTCTAATCCACGGTTTTCTTGTGTTGTCTGGATAGCCTAACACACTTGTAGGAGTTTTGGTTCCTCGTTTTGCCATCTGGTGAAGTCCAGGTGTATTTATGAACACGCATGAATAGCTGATTTGTAACACAGTAATCGATGAGTTAATTATCTCCATTTCCCTGTTTTGCGGAATCTAGTGCCTGTTTACTCATGATTGTCGCCATTCCGGTGTTGTCGATTACAATAGTCTCGTTCAAACCTCCTTGGCTAAACTTGATGTTTCCGTTAGAGTTCTTATACGTTTGTGTTTCCGATTCGTCTCTGGATGCGATACGGATGCCAATGGCCGATATTTTTGTGTTG
This sequence comes from Tipula unca, assembly GCA_951394425.1. Taxonomy (NCBI): domain Eukaryota; kingdom Metazoa; phylum Arthropoda; class Insecta; order Diptera; family Tipulidae; genus Tipula; species Tipula unca. The sequence continues at coordinate 172,251,004 of OX596380.1, read as the reverse complement.
TTTCCTGGTTTGTATTTTTTGTTTTTTCTAGTATTCGTTTTTGTAGTCCATTGAATCCTAGCCAGGTCCCCCAAGGCTGCTGAGTGAGGAAAAATTAAATTTTGCACCATCGGCAGATCACCTAAACCTTTCGATTGCTGAACGTTGTTTTTGTTGTGAAGCTGGCATGTAAATCGATAGCACTTTCTTGTGGCCACTTTGATTTATAAACCCCCTGCTAAAGTCTAATTTAAATAAGAGATTCTGGGAGGCCGTTTCGATGAAGTACGTGAGTTAGAGATATTTCTTGGAAAATGGGTGAAAATGGAAAATTAAAACCAATTATTACTCTTCTTTCTCTCCCAAAGTCTGCGATGCTGGCTGGAAAATACATTGACTATTGACTGTAAAACGTAATTTATGATTTGAATTGGACTTAATCTGAAATAATGCTAAGAATGTGATTGCGGAAATTTTACCTTCACTCACGTGTATTCTAATTTCCTAAGGTGCTGATTTCGACAAAGAAAAAAGTACAGCATATGTTTGTGACAAACACACAGACCGCATACAAACCGACTTTTTCCAATTATTATCAAATAAGAGGATTTCAAGGCATGTGACAAGAAATAGTCAAACAAATTTCATGTTGATAGTTACTGTTGTCATGGAATTTTGTATTTATCAACTGCATTTTGAAACCCAAACCCACATCATATATTTATGTAGATCATTCCACCCCAGCTCACCGTCATCAAAATATCTAGTCACACCAACCGAATATGTCCTGGAAGTATTATTTCCAGAATTAAAACTATTTCTGTAAATCGGTGCAGATTTTTGGAACCGGACAGGACATGGACAAGTCTATAAATATTATCAATCAATTAACATCCGAGAAAAGCCTGATACTCATAAGAATAATACAGCGATTTCCATCATAATCCGATCGGGGACTTGGTAAAATGTCGTTGCTATTGAAAGCAGAGCCCAATTACTGTTCTCCCTAAAAATGGAAACCGAATGATATGCAACACTACACTTTTGAGGCATTTGTATTTGTATTCGTAGCACTATTCATTGACTATTTGCTCAGCACGATTTATCGGGTACGGCGGAGTTTCAATCCATATAATTTTGAAATTAACTGGCTCAGAAAGTTCCGTGGCCGATTTCAATCTGTAGCGCGCTTAATTCAGATGTTTTCGTCAAATGCTCATTAAAGCCAAATTGAAAATTGTAAGAAAGTGTTGCCAGTAATTGAATTACTGTGTTAATGATGGAAATGTACTAGATCAACATTCCTATGGGTCTAATTATTTGGACACTAATATATTTGAAAGGAAATTACCAACCTCGGTGGTATTGGTACCTGATTTAATTAGACAAGCATACAGATAGTGCTCTTTCGTTGGCACACATGGATGTACAAACTACTTTAAACAGATTTCTGCATCAGTTTTATTGCCTCAGCGTAGCGTTGGACGTTGTAGGAAGCTTATTTGTAAGTTTGATAAATGTATAATGAATGAAGCAATCAAATATTAATTGAGGACACTAATCTAGAACTATATCTACATTTTTAGAACTTCACCCAAGATCCAAGAATGGGAATTGTTATTTCATGGTTTTGTTAAATCAGTTTTCGTGTATCCTATAAAGTAAATCCTTGTGTGAATATGTGAATAATTTAATTTTGAATCTTTTTTCTGTTCCTGAGACGGCATCATTGACAACGGCATGCAATACATGAAGCCGCAGTTACTATCGCAAACTTCATACAAGATGGAACTTCAAATTATTCTCTACATTCCTTAGTATTTCGGCAATCTTTGGTGCTACATGGTTCTAAACCTGATTGTCTTAAGTCGATTGAGGACAAAATACCGCTGCTTACAAAAATAGCTCGCGTACTTATAATTTTCAAAGTCGATTTAGAGTATTAAAACCATATCACAAATTTGTACCAATCCTAGTGCATGTGACGTTGGTCATGTTGCATCAATACAAATAATGATACAAGGGGAACAACTGCCAGAAATCCATGAGATACTGGAACACTTTTTAGGGAAAAATCTATTGTTAATTGCTCAGCTGAGGGAGAATTGAGGATACGGTACATTTACGAACTGTACTTTGGTGTAGTAAAAAAAAATCAAAGTACAGAGATTGCGTTGTCTCTCTATGCCATCCTCCTGATGGAAACAAAATCAAATAAAGGTCTTCCAGTAGACGGATGACATTGGCAAAACATTAGTCCAATCCGTATCCAAAACTTTAGGGGAAAAATCGTAAAAGTTTGCTTGTTTTATTAGGTTAGGTTAAGGGATCCAGTAGAATTAATAACTTCCATTCGAGATGACCAGATTCGGAATACAATATAAACTTGGTGATGTATTAATAAAAACATTTTGATGCCGTACTATCAAATTAAAGGCTTGTGGTTTATTGTGGACATACTCAATCAACTGAGCATATACTTAACAAACAGTTGAAAATAGGTCAATGTGCAAAGGTTGTATTTCAGAATCAAGTTGAAATTCGGAAGTTTCATATTTCAGAAAGGTAATTTTGTCACTTCAAGCTCAAATGGTCAGGAATGACCGTCAAGGGAAATTTCTTAATGCTAACCACGGTAATATAGAATAGTTACGTTGTGCCGCATTCAATTGTGCCGACAAACAGACTATGGAATTTTCCAAGTCTCCGTCATTTTTTTGCAACAAGATACACTACAAGACAGTAGGTTTTATCAGAACGGTATTCAGCAAGTTAATGGTTGCTTGTGAGCATCATCATTGCAAATGATATACCAGGCCGGTCACGCGCAAAATTTTTTACGTATAACGTGCCATTGTAACAGTGCAACCGGCTATTTTAACAGTGCAACCGGCTATTTTAAGGCGATAAGAAACATCGCACAAAGGTGACAGATGTTCCTCAAAGTCTGTACATAGTTTAAGGTGTGCTAGACAACCCAAACGGCATAACTGCAAACTGATATAAAGGTCGTATTTGTCAGAACGCAGCTTTTAAATCTATAGTCTTGAAATAAAACTACTTTTATCCAGGCGGCTTGTCAATCCGTCTATCATCGGAAGCTGAAAGGCGTACTTGCTAAAGTTTCCTAACATCCAAGCAATGTCTTGATTTATTTTCTTCGATGACCCCTAGGTTGGCACATATGTACTATCTATAATTCTTCGAATATTTTGTTTTGAACGGAGAAACACATGTTATAACAGGTGTGTCCGTCTATGGACGTAACCAACGATTATTAACTTTGATCCATTAGCAATTAATGTAAGAGACTGTACTCGAATTTTTGAATTGTTAATAATTAAATAAATAAAATAAATTTGCCTGCATTTCAACCAAGAACGCTTAGCGTGGCTCCACTATCTAAAAATCCCCAAAATGAAATTTGGCAAAATTGAAATTCCAAAAACAATGTTCCTGGCAAATCGAAAATCGTACCCAGATAGTGATATGTGTTAATGGGTAGCTACTAACTACTCTAACTGTGAAATATAAAAGCTTTTATAAATACTACTAATATACAGCGTGGTTTAACACCTCTGTCCTAAGTTATGTACCTATGTAGATTTAAGAAAGCTTTTATATTTTGTAATTAGAAAAAGCTCATAGCTATCCATTAACACATATCGCTATCTGAGTACGATCTTTGAGGCAGCAGAAGAATTTCCTCAAATTTCAATTTTGTACTAACATGAACGCACCGTGATAAAATACCCCTGTCCTCCTAAGTTACCTATGTCTTCAAGATTATGAATGCTAGATAAACCCCACAGCTGCTCATTAACACATATCGCTATCTGGGTACGATCCTTAGTGCAGCATCAGAATTATTTAAGAATTTCAAATCAAATTACATCGTGTGCTGCGACTACCTGATGGCAGATTAACCTCTTCCAGAAAGGGAATTGTCGAACTACTACTTTCTGTTCATTTCCCTGGGTGCAATGTTATTATAATCATGATTATGTTAGTGACGCCCAGCATGGGTTTTCCATAATTAATTAACATTCATTTCGACTCTGTCAAGCGTGCTTTCCGTTTGGATATGTTAGATAGTCCTGGAGCAGGAGTAGAGTTGTGTTCATCCCGAAAGCTGGGAAGACAAATTATACCGATCCCAAGGCATTTCGCCCTATTAGTCTTTCATGAACTTTTCGTAAAACTCTGGAAAAAATTATTGACAGATATATTAGGGATCATCACTTATCAGTCATCCCGCTCATTAGGACTCAACATGCTTACAGAGTTGGGAGATCATGTGAACCTGCACTTCATGAACTTATTACAAGGATTGAAAGCTCGCTTAGTATTAAGGAGTTTTTTATGGGCACTTTCCTCGATATTGCGGGTGCCTTTGATAATACTTGTTTCGCTTCCATCACTGAAGCCTGCTCAAATTTTGGACTCGGATCACAGTCGCTCGTGTTTTTCACTGACAGTTCTCACTCTAATTTTGGTGAACGGTATTCCAAGCGGAGCTGATTGAACTGCACGGTATTCCAAGCGGGGCTGATTGCACTCACATGTTGTGCGATTGATGCTGCTAAGCTCACTGTTTCTGGAAAGGACATTATTCTATGCAGTGATAGTAAATCTGTGCTCAATTCATTACGAAACCCTATGACCACTTCCAAACATACTTTATTAACGGCTCATAAAAGTTGATGTTTTAGCTAAAACAGGATCAAATATGAAATTCATTGGACCTGAACCGGTAGTGCCCCTGACATTAATTGTGGTAAGAAAGCTATTAAAGCACTACATGTTTTTGCAGGCTAAGCGTAATTGGCTAGTTTCCACTACATGCCGAGTGGCTAAGTACTTCATTTGTGAACCTCATCTGAGGCTCACAAAGTTTGCTCAATCTTTGAAGAAAGACCAACTTAGAGTTCTGGTCGCTACTCTAACCGGCCATGGCCGTTTTAAACTCCATTTACAAAGAATGGGACTTGTTCAAGATTCCATGTGTGACTGTTTTAAAGATGACGATGACAGCATTCACTTTGTTTGTGGTTGTCCCGCTTTCGAGGTAGTTAGGTTTCGTGTTCTTAATCATATAGATTTTTAAATGTACGTCAATTGTCATCCCTACCCTGGATTAAGCTGTTACAGATTGCCAGAGCAGCCTAGCGCATTTGCGAATTGTGATAGAATCATTGGTTGGTTCCATGGGCGGCATTGAGTGCGGAACCTGCTGGGGTTCCACCCAACTCTAATAATAATATAAACATACAAAGTGATAGAACCACGCCTCTCCTAAGTGACCTATCTTCTAGATTTATGAAAGCTTCTATATTTTATAGTTAGAAAAAGCCCTCAGCTGCTAATTAACCTATACTGCTATCTGGGTTCGATCCTTGGTTTACCAAGAGAGTGTTTTTAGAATTTAAATTTGGTACTGTCCTCCTAAGTTACCTACTTGTATCTTTCAGATTTTCGAAAGCTTTTATATTTTGTAGTTGGATAATGTCCTCAGCTACCCAATAAATACCCATAAATTAGTTATCCATTAACACATATCGCTATTTGGGTACGAGCGTTAGTGCTTGAGGACGAATCAAGCTAAGATACTTAGCTTTTAGATGTAAGAAAGCTTCTATGTTTTGTATTTAATTAGAATTTAAATTTTGTGCTAACCTACATCGTGGTAAAACACTCCTTAGCTTCTACAATGAGGATTATTTTTACAAATCACCAATCAATGTTCCGTTCATTTACGTTAAACAATTGCATGCTTGTATTCTTCCCCAGAGTCTTCGTAGTTGAATATTTTTGTATTTAGATCTCTTGTCTTATAGTTTTGATGATTTTGAAGTTAAACAATTGATCGGTTTATCCGAAATTTCTCTAATATACTCACAATACATTCAAATTTATTTAGTGTTAGGACCTAAACCTCACACTTTTGGGAATACGCGTGAAATTTGTCCTGAATATGCCCTAATTATTGTTTTTGTTATTTTAGGACAAATTTTGGACTAACATTTCTAAATACTTGTGTAACGTCCAGTTTTTTTGGATACTATAAAATTCATGTAACGTTATTTGTTTATTCAGCCTAGAAATGCTAAACTATTAACACAAAAAAAGTTAATTGGTGTAAAACTAACGGCTGGATGTACAAATGTTTATTGTTTTGCATGGAATAAGAGGTTGCTGAATAAAAATATAGGTTATGAAAGTAGTTGACCTTGAAATAACCTTCTCCTATATATATTTTGTTGAACCGACACCGGATGCCTTTTGGCCATTTAACCATTAAAATATTTTCAAAGAACTGTCAATGTGCGCGTACGAAGGAGTCATGGTATTTTGGAATTTGTAAATGTTCCTAAAGTGTCTCAAATAATTTGCAATATATACGATCTCTGTTGAGACCATAATTAACTGATACAATTAATTAAATTTCATGTCAGTGTTAATTTAAAAAAAAAAAAAAATCATTTCATTTCGATAACGATAATGTACATGTTACTTATTAATTTAAGTGTAAATGTAAAGTGCAAATAATTTGATTATTAAATTTTAATTAATTAATATTCTATATATAAATTTTAATTATTATTTTGTTTTTAAAAATTTTCGGGGACATACAGGTTTCTCGTTATTATTTAATTAATAATAATTGTATATGTTATGTATGTATGTACGAGTATGTATATAGTAGATAATGTTAATTTTGTGTCATCTTAAGTGTTTATAATTATATTTATTATTTATAATTATTATTAATTTATTTGTTCTATATAAAAATGTAAAAAACTAACCCAAACACATAATTTATGTTCATATACATATGCGCAGTGTTGTTTGCAACACTGCGTATATGGTAAACAATAAAAAAATTCAAATTCACTATCACGCTACTCTACAATAATTATTATAATTTTTTTTTTGATTTTAGTTTTTTATATTTTTGTGTTATATAACAAATAAAAATATACTATTTTAATATTTTAATAATAATTAAAAAAAAAATTATAACAAAAATATGTTTTTTTATTTTATTTATTCATTTGTGTGATAACACAGTATATATAGGTGTATAGAGTAATGTTTAGATTACTGCTATCAAACATCTTGATTATATGTTACTGTAGACAATGATGAAGATGATGATGATGATGATGCTTCAGCGATTGTTGGTGGTGGTGGTGGTGGTGGTGATGGTGCTGCTACACTTGTTTGATGGAAATTTAAATTTTCATTTTTATATTTAGCATAAATTTTCAACAACTCAATTGCGTCAAGAGCCTGTCGTTTTTCATACAAGATTCTAAAAATAGATAAAATAATTGGAAATGTCATTAAATTTTTTATTTGTGAAGTGAAATAAATAAATTAATTAATTCAATTAAATTAATAAAATAAATAAACAATTAAGCACAAATTATAATTATAAAGAATTGGTGTTCTGTATAGGCGTCCGGGGGAACTTCGCTTTCAATAATCTATATTAATAAAATTATTTGCGGTGTCCGAAGTCCGCACAACCAGAGAATAATCAAAATTTAATCATAGGAAGCCATATTTTTTATTGCAGATACGGATTCTACGACTAAAAGTACGTATGATTTGAATGAAATATTTTGTTCGGTTCATGATAGATGGCGTTGTAATCGACGAAATTCAATTTCTCCTTCTTAGAACACACGCAATCGATTCTGCAATACGTTTGCAACATCACGTTTTCATTGGAAATACTCGAAATTCGTCATCAAAACAATTTATTCAGTTTTGTAAATCTAAAATAAGTGTTCAAAATGATGGCCTGCGACTTCAATGCACTTATTAATCCGCATTTCAAATGATTGTACACAACTGAGAAGTGTGTCTGGTTGAATTTCAGCACACGCATTTCTGATTCGCTCAATAATGTTCTCACGTGTTGTTGGTTTTTGTGTGTAAACTTTGTTTTTGAGGTAGCCCCATAAAAAAAAATCTGGCGCAGTAAGATCTGGTGATCTGGCGGGCCAATTTATCGGACCAGCTCTACCGATCCAGCGACCATTGAAATCACGATCAAGTATTTCACGTGCCATCAACGAATAGTGTGCAGGACAACCATCATGTTGAAACCACATATTCCGTCTCACTTCTAAGCTCAAATTTTCAAGTAATATTGGCAGTTCATTTTCCAAAATGTTTCGGTACATTTGACCATTCAAGTTGCCTTCAATAATGTGAGGCCTATGAGTTTGTTGCCAATTATTCCACACCACACGTTGACAGTCCAAGAACGCTGATGTTCAACTTGACGAAGCCAGTGCGGATTTGTAACACTCCAATAATGCATGTTGTGTCGATTAACCGTTCCATGGTTTGTAAAAGACGATTCGTCGGAGAACATTACGCAACGAAAAAAATTGGGGTTTTGTTGTATTTGTTCACGTGCCCATTGACAAAAAGTTATCCGATTTTGAAAATCAACGCCATGAAGATCTTGGTGTAAAGACACATGATATGGATGATACTTGTGCCGTTTTAAAATTCTCCAAACACTGGTGAGGGGCAATCCGGAATCGCGAACTATTTCTCGTGTACTAATATGATGATTATGAGCCACTGCTGCCAATACAGCAATTTCATTATTTTTTCCAGTGACTGTTGCTCTACGGGTCCTCTTTTTCGGTTGAACATTTCCATCAGCAATAAATTGTTTGATAGTACGGCCAAACACGGGAACAAATCGAAATTGAGAGCCAAGAAAGACAAACCCGAAGAAATAAAATGACTGATGAGCAGAGTTAATGTTCGACGCAGGCAAATTGAATTTCATCAGGAAACCGAATATTTGGCAATTGCTCCGCGGGGAATTTCATATGTAATTGATGAAATAGCTGAACAATCATGTAGCAAAATGGATGGTATCTGTGGTTATTGTGGGGCGAGATATTTTAATGCCGAAAAAACATTAACGAAGAAAATAAAAAGTATCCCCAGTTTTTAATCGACCTGTTTCAACATACAGATTCGAAATCAAGGAATTTTCAAACTTATATTCGGAGATACAACAGTGCATTATCAATGGCATCTATGTCTGCAAACATTCACAGATTTTCGAGTAATGGGCCTTCTTGCTTTCGAATTCATGGCCAAATATATCATTATGCCGGCCCATTATATCCAGCTGAGTCTGAGATACCAAAATTCGCTCAAATTTACGTTTATGATAGCGATGAAGCAACTAATCTGCGAATGATTGTTCCCGAACTGAATGTTTACTTAAGAGAGAATAATATTTATATTCAATCATAGATGAAAGACTTTGAGTCTGTACAAACGGCACTAGGACATGATATACGGGATATGTATATGGTTATGTGTGTTCGCACGGCTGATAAACGACGATACAATCCACCTGTATCAAATGAAGTAGCAATGATTTTCATGGGAAATTCTGGCGAACCACCATTTGACAGAGATATTAGAGTTTATCCTCCCTGTATATCCTCTAACATATCCAATTATATACCCACATGGAGGAAGTGGATGGGATATGACACTTAAAACTAGAAATGGTAGCAATCTCACTCACCTTCAATATTATTCATTTATATTTCAACAAAGAGAAGGTGTTAATCAATTTTTACTCTGCAAGAAATTAACTTACCAATATATTGTGGATTCCTATTGTAAGATGGAAGCAAATAGATTACATTTTCTACGAATGAACCAACCAGCATTACGAAGTGACAACTATAAAGGACTTCAGGACTATCTCCAATGATATGGTAGGAAAGCCTGTTATTTTACCATCAACCTTTTCAGGAAGCCCGAGATATATGCAACAAAATTATCAGGATGCCATGGCAATAGTAAGAACGTTTGGAAAACCAGATTTATTTGTTACTATCACATGCAATCCTAATTGGGATGAAATTAAAGAACATCTTTATCCTAACCAGAATCCTTCTGATATCCTCTGGTAAACTATTTGGCCCGTGTACGGCTTATCTTTATACTATAGAATTTCAAAAGAGAGGACTTCCACACGCGCACATATTAGTAATTCTATCAAAAAAAATTGTACAAATCCAGATTATATCGACTATAAGTAGTAAGTGCAGAAGTACCAGCGATTGATTCCAATCCACGTTTATACCAATTAGCTGCTAAGCATATGATTCACGGTCCACGCGGTTCTTATAATCCTTCAGCTCCGCATGTATGGACAATGGTAAATGTACCAAAAATTACTCAGCTAGAAATATGTTTTACTTGGATATTCCAATGTACTATAGTTTTGACAATAAATTAAATATATGGAAAACTAGAAAATACAATAAAACTGAAAAAGTTATTGGACGGATGTATAATACGAGTATATGTGTAAATCAAGGTGAACTATTTTATTTAAGACTGCTTTTATTCGTAGTGTACACAATATCGTATATTCTACGTATAAGTCCATCAAGCAAAAATTATTGTGCGACGATAATGAATGGGAAAATGCCATTAAAGAAGCAATCCAATATCAAATGCCAAACCAATTACGGCAATTATTTGCATATTTATGCATATTTTCCAACCCACAAAACGCCTTATAAGTCTATTTATCAAAATGATGAAAACGCTTCCAATGAGGCTCTTGCAAACATCTTGGAAGTCTTCCATTTACATGGAAGAACATTTTCAGAATTTGATTTGCCAACCCCTATAATGTTACAATTGAAACATCAAGCGATTATGACATTACTTTAGAGAAAAGTTATGTTGAAGATCGAGTTTCAACATTACATCCGGAACAAAAACTAATCTTCGATATAATTACTGACGCAATCATTTCTGATTCCGATCATCCTAAATGTTTCTTTATTGATGGCCCAGGTGGTATCTGGCAAAACATATCTATACAATGTTCTATTAAGTTATGTTAGAGGAAATGTTTTTAACGGAGAACAAGGAATTGCATTATCTGGGGCGTCTACAGGTATTGCAGCTACACTTATAGCGGGTGGTAGGACCATACATTCACTATTCAAGATTCCCTTAAGTACCGATGAGATAATATTTTCAAGTATGACAAATCGAAGTCCTGACTGGAAAACAATTAAAAAAGCAAAACTAATCTTATTAGATGAATGCTCAATGTGTCATAAAAAAACGTTTTTAGCGATTGATAAATTATTAAGAGATATAATGCAAATTGATAGCCCAATGGGGGGGCAAAGTATTTGTTATGGGTGGTGATTTTCGTCAAACCCTACCAGTAATTCGTCATGGGACTCGATCTGACGCCATTTATTCATGCCTCAAAACTTGCGAATTATGGACTCAATTTAAAATATGTCACCTTAAAACAAATATGAGGGTTCGTAATGACAACGGTTTTTCAAATTGGTTGCTAGACGTTGGTGAAGGTAAAATTAGAACAGCACCACTTCTAGGAGAAAATATAATTGAAATGGATTATTCCCGCTGCCTCAAAGAAAATTTAATTACAAAAATAATTGAGTCTGAATTTACTCCGGATTATATCTACGAGTCCACGATATCAAAACCAAGCAATTTTATGTCCTTTAAATTATGATACATTGAAAATGAATGAAGATGTTTTAAATATACTGAAAGGCGATGTGAAAACATATAATAGTATAGACTCTGTAAATGTAGGTTCTACTGATCATGCATCTATACAACTATATCCGGTAGAATATATACATCAACCAACACCATCCGGAATGCCCCCACATTACTTAATTTGAAAGTAGGAGCCATAGTTATGTTGTTACGAAATTTGAATACTAAACAGGGGTTATGCAATGGTACTAGATTTCTGATAAAAGAAATGAAAGACAATGTAATCTTCGTTGAGATTTTAACTGGTACATCAAAAGGAACATTTGCTTTTATACCGAGAATTACTCTTATTCCAACAGACACCGGTTTACCTATGCAAATTAAAAGAGTTCAATTTCCTTTACGATTATCATTCGTTATGACAATCAATAAAGCCCGCAAGGTCAATCGTTTGATAAAGTCGATATTTATTTACCACAGCCAGTTTTCTCGCATGGTCTATACTGTTAATTGTTTGTATAAAGAAGTTCTTTAAATTGTTATAAATAAAGAAACTAAATTTTAAAAATAACTTTCTGTATTTGTATTTTTTACTCTGTAATGTTTGAAAAATGTTTAAAAATTTTGGCAAATTGGGGTACATTTCAATATTCATCATTCTATGTGCATTTTGAAATAATTAACACGATCAACGGTGCTGAACTGTTATTGGTTATTGGTGCTCTATAGCAATTTTGCAAAACAATTAATTATATTTTTTTTTATATTAACGCAAAATCACTATTTCAACACTTTATTAAAAGTCGCCGGAGGCGTCTCACCGCGTAGCGGGCGTCGTCCGCTAGTAATAAATAAAATAATTTCATAAATTGTTTGAAAGTTGAAGAGGTGGGAAGATAAGAATTCGCCTTAAACTATATAATGGAAATCTTTTTACAGATGGATAAGGAATCGCAGTATGTGAAGTTTCATAAATGGATAGGTTATTAGGAACCCACCCTATGGTTGTTATCAAGCCACAACTGGAGTAGCACAAGGTAGAAATAATTTGTCATTTTTATCGTATTGTTACGATCGTGGCAACATCTCTATTTGAGTAGAAACACTACCGTAAATCAAAACTGTTATAAAGTAGGTGTGTCTAGACTATTCAAGAATAGTCTGGACACTTTCGAATTTTGTGGAAATTTCTAGAAGGTTAGAATATTTGGTATAAATACCCGATATACATTTTGGAGTTAATTTGTTGTGTTTTAACCGGGAGTGTGCTAATAGTAATAAAAAGTGAAGTTAAGTATTTATAAAGTGTAATAAAGAAATTATTGTGAAGTTAAATATTTAAGTGAATAAGTGAATTAATTAAATTAGTGTGTAGTGTAATTATTTGGAGATAAACAAATTTATTGTGCTCTAGAATTCACATCGTTTCTTTTATTCACGATCCAGTGATCGAAACTTGCTTGACAGGGCAAAAACGTATCAATTGGTGACAGCAGTGGGATTGTGAATTAAAAGATGATTCTAGACGGGTTAACGATTTCCGACCACCCAAAAGGGGATGAAGAGGATGGATGAAATGACGGCACAGTGGTTGAAGCAGTGCCGGTACAATTCGGAAATTTCCATATGGCGCAGTTAATGACTGTTATGATGAGAATGGAACATTTATCAATTAAATCAAGAAATATAAGACATTAAACAGACAAAGAAACAGGACATGAAGGAAATTAAACAGCCAGTGGGTGAAATAAATAACAAAATGGATGAGAAATTTCAAG